>JAQFYZ010001844.1:0-20382 GCA_034695085.1 Cylindroiulus punctatus
AGGACTTTTAGGACTTTTATTTTTTTTTAGTACTTTTTTAGGACTTTTAGGACTTTTAGGACTTGGTCGCCACCCTGATATTACTAGTTTAAAAATGAATGCAATATCATTACGTTGGTTTTTTCCATTTCAATAATAAATAAATCCACTTTTCCGCATTTGATTAAAAATTCGACGAACAAAAATGTGCAGATGTCGGCTCCCCTAGTCCCAAATCCTAATTAATTCGCATTTATCCATGGGTTACTTTAAGCCAAAAGTCAGCCCGCAAAATCCCAGAAAAGCCAGTGCCCGAATACAAATGTTTTAGGTCGAAATTGAAGTAATTCATTATAGTTCATTAAGTTAATGGAAGGAAACTAGAGATAAGTGGATTCTACATGCAAGAAGCGAGTCGAAAACAAACATGCTGATGTTGACGATGAAGTTTTAACTTCATTTCTGCATGGAATCCAAATATTGACATCAAAGTCTCCATTCATCAAACAAGCGGAGAGGCAGCATTTAATCAGGAAATTATTTTTTGCCCGTATTCTCTTCACAAGATTTAAATATAGATCGCGTTACTATCGTTGTGTTCACAGACTCGAGTCATTTGTGCTTTTAGAGCTAAGTACCAACAGGCGCAGCCTCAACCCATCTGGAAATCAAATTAAAGTATCTGAATTTGCGAGAGTAGGACATCAATTTCGCTTTGGCAAAATCATCGGAAAAAAGTAACATTTTTGAAAACAATTTGCTCTTTGCGTTACTTAAAATATGGCATTTCTGATGATCGACGATATGTCAAAATATTCCTTGTGGAGAAGGCGACAACGAGTCGAACGTACATAGGGAAAAGTTTCTGATGCACATGTGTAAAGAATTTCTAAATACTATACTTAACATGTTTTCATAATTTTCCCTCTATATACAGCTGCGTTAAAAATTAAATTGCAGAAATGTTGCTAGAGTTGTTAGACTAAACCGATCTTTAGTTTGGTCGAGAGCTGCAACAACTTTGAACATGTTTCTCAAAGACATGACCAACTAAAAAAAATGTGAGACCTGATTTCTCAAAATAGTGCACATCATACAGTGTATGCACACGGCACAAAGTAACGTTGAATTCAAACGGATTACCATAGATAACTAAGAAAAGGTGGCAAGATAAGGGTGGGCACAAAGGTGTGTTTCAACTTCATAATTTAATAGCCTAACGTTTAATTAACATACAGGAACATTCTGTGATGCATGTGATACATTAACAAACTGTTTTTGTTCATTCTAATTCAAACCTTGTCCAGACGTTGCATTGGCAGAGGCACTGTTTTATGATTACATTTTAAAGATGAAACTTACTTCTGTATGGGAAACTTACTGAATGGAAATAAACATGTCTAGACCACGCATTGCATCAATCAATCACTTCGCAATATTAGCTAACTCCAAGGCTCTCCAATTAATCAGAGAAAACCATGTAAGAAAACTGTGCAAAAGCACTGAAAGTCTTTTCAGATTCGTTTCTCTAGAACAGTACTGCTATAGAATCAGTTTGATTATCGTCAAGTGATACAAAATTAGAATCCCTGCTATTCTTTTGAAATACGACATGGCAACATGCAGAGTTATTTGCAGGGAGCTGGTTTACGAGCCAGCAGATAGCAATGAAAAACTATTCAATGAAAGAATCGTAATAAAACTGAAATACATTGATTCAAATCTCTACAGACTTTGAGGTCGAGAATGCATGTTAACCCCAACAGTTACAGCGCTCTTTGCAGCAGACATGAAAGATCGTGGTGGTTTGCCAACTTTCTGCTCAACTTCTTCAAACAGTACGTTACATTCACTCAAATACTGCGGGGGAAAACTCATGTTGTGCTTGTCAAGACCAAGCTTAGAAAAGTGTCTGCTTCTATGGTCAAAGCTCCATCTAAAGCGAAAGCTGAAAGAGCCCATTCAACATGCATCTAGGCTACCATTGAATTTTTAATAAGTGTCATTCCGAATTTCCTGTCATTTCTTCACTCGACATTAACTTTATCAGAAAGGAGACCCATTATGATTTCGCTGCAACCTTAAACGAAGCTAAGTTTCAATTTAAGATAAACGCATACTGTATAATGCCGAGCAATCTTGCTCCAGACATTATACTAGGCTTCCATAATAACATCGGGAGATAATGGGTCGTCTCATTTGTAATCTAAAATCACACAAAGTGATGAAATACGAAACCGAAAAAGCCAGACTTTGAAAGGAAATTTGAATAGACGAGATAAACGGCTATCAAGTGCATTACTCGACTTTGTAAGGAAGGAAATATTTTTCTTGAACTTCTATCATGAATACTACTCAGAAGCGATCACCTTCAGTCTTTTAAATTGGGCTACGCTTAATCAATCTAAAAACGTAATATTAAGCTAATTTCCAGCTATGATTGGCGACATTGTTTCTTTTGTTTGCAGTTTATACATCCACCAGGTCTTATCAACTGATTTCAAAGTCTGTCTAATCCACGCATATGGCAAACTACGTTAGATCAATACAACTAACTATCCATCAACATTTTCATCTAAATTTCATTTTCTAAAGATGCCATTTTGTCTCCGTGGCAACAACGTTTCTCTTCGATAGAGCAATCGCTGAAATGGCTAACAGCATGATTGATTTCCGGAAAACTGGTAAACCGTTTACAAAAGTCATGTTTCCATTTCTTGAAAGTTAGTATTAGGTTTTGCCTTGTAGGTACGATTTGTACTGACATACGACTATGGATGTTTGGTAAATTACGCTCGATACGTTTCCCTTGGCAATTGCATCAACGCACGACAATAAAAACGTATTAATTACGTTTACACGCGAGCTTTAAATCGCATTGGAATTCAATATATTTATGCTAAGTCATCAGAAACGAGAGTTTACATTACATGCCTTTAACTTTTTGGTGCCATGTTTCAACAGTTTACATTCATGCAGCGGCTAGCTTACTTGATTTAAGGTGGCATGCATCAAACCACCACCATACCGAGTTAAATTAAGATGTTTAAAGTCAAATCACATAGAACAGGCTTACATGCAACAGGTTGCTATGTGAACATAGTGAATCTACAACTGATGCATCCTCAGCAATAGCTTGAAAGAACTTTCTAAAAAGTTCCGCTATTTCATTTGGGAAAAGAAATTCTTAGCTCACGTATTTCAAATTGCAACAAGAGTGTTTTTGATTGGCTTTGAAAGTTGTCTCCTATTCATCGGCCCCCACTCAAGCATTAAAACGAAAAGTCGCGCAGAGGTCACACATCAGAACAAGTCTGGCTCAACAAGGGCCAATATTGCAAGAGCCATTATTTACCCCCAACTCGGCCCTTTGATCCTTCCACGTCCATTAATTTGGTAAAGCCTAATAAAGCTGAGTAGTTTCCAGCGAGATATTTATAGAGCGGAAATATTTTTTGGCTAAAAACTCCGACGATAAATAAAACTCTTGCAGCATTAATAAAATTACTTCATGCTCGACAAAGCCCTTTTCTTTTATGCTCTCCATTATTCCGCTATTGGGCCAGGCTCCTTGCCCAGCTCGAGAAACGTCGGCCCATATTCTTGCTTAATTGAGCAAATGCCTGGAAACTGAAAACAGGTAGATGGGAAATAAAGCAACAAGCCACTTCATGAATGAAGGCTAAATGCCAGCTCCGGTTATGGTGGATACACAATGTTGCAGTGTGTAAGGGCCTCTCGTAGCGTTAATTTCGTGCTTTCTCCTGCCCATTAGGCCTTCCCTTTCCCTGATCATAATGACGTATATTGCGCATAAAATGCACCACTGCCCTTAATGGGCGACGTGGGCGACAAAGTCCTCCACTGAAGAGCTCTTCGCCGACATTTTGTTTTATTCCTGCCTAATTTGGCAGAGAAGGAAACAGACGGCTCTGCATTAAGGGACGATCGGAGAACATGCAGATATATTCAGAAAGACCGAAAACAATTAGCCAAATGTCATAATTGCCAGAGTGTCTGCTCGACATTATCCCGATATTTTATGTCGCTGTATATACTTCCATGGCGCCATTGGGAATTGTCGTTGCTTTGGAAAACAAGCCATCCTTATTTGTAAACTTTAATTTCTCACTTGGTTTTACCTCAGTGACCGATTGCAGTAAGATATGCCATATGCTAGCAAAGGTACACAGTATAATCTTGTTGCTGGTAATTTAAGTCATTTTCTCCTGACTCCTAGGCTGGTAGTGATTGCCCCTTAGCTAGGGCAGCTATTTAACTTGCACGTAAGGAAATCACATTTTTTGGTTAGTTTACATTAGCTTGCAAAAGTCTCCCAAGTCATCGTGTGGAAGAAGTTAAACAAGAGCTGGTTAACAATAGTCGTTAACTGGTTAAGGCCTTCCGTTAAAACCATGCGAATAATAACGTCTCAAAAAATGCGAAGGATTCTCCAGGATCTTTACTGGCAAACATTACCGCAAACGACGGAGATTTGCATGGAGATTGCCTCGTTAGCATTACCATTTGCCTGCCATGGAAATCATATATGATTTGGGACAACTGTTCCCCACCATTACTTCAAACATTTATGTCCATGGCTTCTAAGGTGGAAGGTGCTATTATTAATGTTGCGTGTAAAAGTTGTTTAAGAATACCTCGTTGCTGGTTGGGATGCACTTCCGATACTCTTGAGTATGCCCTGCTTAAAATGTGCACAAAATGCGCAAGTTTCAAACCTGTACATAGAATGTTTTTTCTTTCCCCTTTCAAACCTCTGAGGATTTGAAGTTTTAATTTTTTTTGAATGGCTTATCCTACTTAGACTAATGAAAGGATGTGCCATGAAAAACTAAATCGGCAGTGCTATTCAAATTGGTAGAGCTAACCGGTGACGATGCCTCAGCCAGAAATTATCTAAATATACCTTTTGTCGCAATTTTCGACACACCAGTCAGGAATGTATTGCTATACTACTGTTAGCCTGAGAGCCATAATGGAGGATAACTTTTCCATTGTTTCTATGGCGGATTAGGACATGATTGGAAGTACAGCCAAGACTCTTGAACCATCTATGATTGCACTGCAGTATTTCTCAACTAATAAACCAGCTGATTAGCCGGAAAGAATCAATGAAAATAAGACAATTTCTCAGCTTTGCCATTACCATTGTCATTTGTCAATACCATATAATGGAATGCTAATACTCAACGTTTGGAAAATTATAATGACTGCTTTGTTTTGGATGTAACTTTTGCTGATTACTCAAGTGGCCATTACATTCCAACCTCTCCAAACAATCTCAGCAAAATGGTGCATGTCGCAAAATGTAAAAGCGTGCTGCTCGCATGTCAGTCATGCCTTGAGATTGCTAAGCAGGCATTTCAGAAAAAAATGAGCGTTGACAGAGGAAATAGAGCGAAACCATAGTTGTCCAACACCGTGTTTACAGCACTCGAGCGTCATTAGCTGCATCGAGATTCCGAGCAGCTAGCAGTGTCAGAGCGCTTCTGGAAGCGGCTTCTTGTCATCCAACTTTAAACTCAATCATTTGGCCCGCCACTGCTGCATAATCATCCGCACATTTAGTGGATCCTCACCCCACAATTGCTGGCGGATCCGAAAGCGTGTAATCTGGAACCTTTTCATTTTCCAGATTGTCACCACAGTGGATCAACGGGGAAAATCAATTCTTTTTTATGTTGTGGATGTAATGGTTATGCCTGAAATGAAGGAGCAGAATAAAACCCATTCTTCAAAAACCATTTTGTTTTCCATGCAAGTGCGAGTGGCGCGCCATGAATACCAATGGCCCCCCCGTCTATTGCTGTCAATTTTATCTTCGACGGTAAACACAAACATCTAAAGCCCGGAGTCAAGACAGCGTTTTGCTTGCTCCGAAGTACTTGGACCGGCGACCAAATCTCGACAAACAGTCACGTATCGCACGAAATGAAATCAAAATAGAGCAATTTTTCTCGGTGCTGCCCACGCCGCATACCCTGTTTTTTCCCTCCTTAATTTATAAAGCGCACGTTTCCATGCGTAGGCAAAAAGGTATGTATCCAGTCCATTATACGCGACACCAAAAACGCCTAATCAAATTACAGTTCTACATGTCAACACCTCCAATTAATCGCTTAATTCCATTTCGAGCAAATATTGAATTAAACGACAAACCGGATGTCGAGGTCGCACGTGCAATTACGTGTCATGTGGAGACGTTCAAATACGATGTCGACATCATTTTGTGGTTTTCAGATCTACTCAATGTCATAATTGTCAGCATATTCAGACCCCCTAATGGTAATGCCAAATCATTGATTAAAATTGTGCTCTAACTGTTTGTTTGGGCTTTGCCACTTGAATGAAGTGAAATCTCTCCGGTTTAGATGCAATAAAACTATTGCAGGTCAGGAACTAATGGGGATCCAGTCCTTGGGATTGTCTAAGTTTTATTGAGTGCATAACGAAATTATATCCCATAATACTCCATAGCTGGCGCCCTCTACCCCTTCCCTACACTGCTGCTTGAGTCACTTCACTACAGCAGGTTATCCACAGTTTGTAACAATGATATTTAAACCCATAAAGCTGATAACAAAAAAGGGAAACAGTCATGTTGCAGGCAAAGCGCCAACCCAAAACCAGCATCCAAAGCTAATGACGTGACAAAACGTCAAGAACCTCCGTCACCTTGCTAAAATCCCCATTCTTCCCTTTTTTACGAAAAACCCATCGCCTCTCAACATACCTGATTTATTCAAAGCACTTAAACCTTTCTTCCAAACCCCGCTTCAGTTAATTTCCAAACAGGCGGCCATCTTGGAACTCCTTTCCACCTGTCACAGCGCCGCGAACGCATCTCTTCAACTAAACAGCTAATCATCTCCCATATAAAAATGCGAGAAAAGTAATCCCAAGATAATTTCCGATATTCCTGCTCCGCTCCATGCAGACTTTATTTAAAGTTGAGCGGGTGGGATGCAATTTTCCAAGATGGCCGTCACAAGTTAAGAAATCGATCGAGCACGGACTCTTAAAGGACAGGCGGATATGCCTGGTGCTAAACAATAAGGATATTCACAAGATGTGACCGTTTATGGCGCCTATCCTACCGGTACAGTAATTGTTTCGGAGATATAAATCGAGCCAATATCAATTTAAACAAAATCCATTATCTGGCGATGAAATTTCCCAAGAGGCGCGCAATTTCACCAGCTGTTGTTACGCCGCTTTCGCAAAGGGCATCAAATTTCATATGCTAAATAAAATTATACTGTTAGCTTATTACATTACCATTATAATTATTTTGGCGTTATTGATCGCCAGTTTACAACTTCGACTTTGTGATTAAGATCGGTTGGGCCAAAAATTTATGGCCGCTCAAAGCATAGCCGAACTTTCTAGAATTACGACATAGGGAGCTTTTATCACCACCAGCACCACATTACACAATCATACTTGAGTTTGTCATCGATCTTAAGAAAGGGTGGCGCCCATTTATTAGAACATAACCTCTCATCTGGAGTGCATTTAGATTAAGCAAATTAGTACCTCCAAGGTGACTGGAAACAATAGGGGTAAGGGTTTTCCCATACATTCAAAATGTTGCTCTATAAAACACGTTAAATAATTCCCAAAATGAAGCTGCAACATACCTCGAAGCTAAACTAAGATACCACGAACATTAATTCGCCTCCCCCATTTCCCCCTTTCTCGTCTCCTGATGCTCGCACACACGTTCAAGAATTAAATGAAGCGTAGGGGCCACGCACACCCTCATCACTTGAAAATCCCATTAATTTGTTGCAAATTGGCAGTTATGAAAGGATCTGGGTATAAGCGCCACTACACGAAAGCACAAGGCAGAATTTTATATGGAAACAGAAACATCAAAGTGTCAGATTCATTGAACATGTCATTTTGGATCTTCGACAAAACTAACACTTTCATCAGCTAGCATGTCTTCAAGATAGGTCAAGGTGAAAAAATACGTAAAACGTGTTAAAATCAGATCCATGCTTGGAAATGCACCGTGCTTAAGTCAATCATGGAATTTCTCGACGGATAGGACATGTGTTAAAAAATGAGAGTTGGACAAAGCATTCACAAGGCTCGTAGGCTAGCAGTGATTGCCCATGTGCAGGGGGCAGCTATTTAAAACTATTGAGTTTTAAGGTTAAGTTAGACATGGTAAAAATAACCAATTTCGGCAGCTACAACAGGTGTATAACAACAGGAGAAGTGTATCAAACGTACACAGAAATATTATTCCAAATAAATGCAAATATTGTGCTGTTAACAACATTTTGAAGTTAAGAAGTTTGAGAATGTAACGTTCAAGAGTATTTCTATTTATAGTCATAACACCATCAAGAATAGCTGAAGTGCATTCAAAGTTGCAATGCAAGCACGACAACATGCGAAGCCCATGTCACAATAACAAGCCCACAACATGTAACAGCATTCGTCGTCATTATATCCATGGCACGAAACATGGATTTTGCGGAAATGTTTCCTGCAGGGCTTCCATAAGGGACAAGGGCCTAATTGGTGTTTTACGACTTAATTTCCAGGCCCGCGTTCCAGTATTCGCCATTAATGTTTCATTGTTCGCGGCCATCGCTTCCTTCCTGTTTGATTGTTCAGTTGGGGGATCGATGACGCCATAGGATTGACGTCAATCTTTCGGCAGTTACCCATCCATAACTCGCCAGCAAATGTCGTTACAATCTCTTAACCCATTTCGTGCGTGCAATAAGAACAAATAGATGCTAAATCGAGGAAAGAAAGCTATGGAAGCGCCGTTGCATAGCCACCAGACCCGTACGAGGAGAATTAAGTTAAGGCGAAGAAGAAGAAGAAAGGGCTCCGGCCTAATTTAAGGAAATTTAATGGCCCTGCCATCTTTATCGCATTCGAGCATCGACCAGATTCGGAAAAATCTTGAAATTCTGCCAGCAGATCGTGTTTGTATGCATATGACAAGTTTTGAAAACGAAACAAAAATAGGCACGTGATAGCCCCAGATCGAAAGCTTATCTCGTAAAAACGATCTTTTTTTTCCGAATCGTTGCTTTCCTTCAGCTAGATTTCCTTCTATTCGATTCGTGGTATAGATTTTTTTTTTCAGAGTTATTATCACAGTTTTCCTTTCCAATTTTTGCCACGGATGCCCATTTCTGATTCTTTCCGATTCTAGGCCCTATAAGGGACACTTTTCGATTCTTGTCCTAGAATTGAAAACTTTAAAACACTAGTGTTGGAATTGTTACTTTCACATGTTCACCACATCGATTGATTTCGTCTATACTGTAGATCAGCATCTCGGTGTTTCTTAATCGCATTCTTGAGTACCATTCTAGATCGGCTTCATTCAGACTTACTAGATAAGATTTCGTGGAAAGTATATAATAATAATAATAATAATGATTTTATTCCATAAGGAAAAAGAATGAAAGGGTGGATTGGAACGCTTAGTCATCCTGTACAAAAATGAGAGGACCTTTTCATGAATGTTTTTATAGATTTACTGTTGGCGTTGCGAGATCTAAGTACGATTATTTTCTGATACCGTCGGTTTGAAAATGCTTCCAGATTTCTGGATCTGTTCCATGTCATGGACATGTTTATGGTACAACGCATTTTGAACATATTTCCATATCGACCTTTTGAACGTTAATCTATATCGGTTTCTTATATAGGTCAGATTCTTGAACGTCTTTATACGTGTAGATTAATTTCTTGAATGCTGCTGCCAATCATTCAGTACTGTATACAGCATATGCTACGTTCACAATACAAAACAACAGTAGCATACCTCAAGCACAAGTAAAGTACTTGGCTTCAGCTCTGAAAACAACACTCGCAAACCTACGTTTATCTGAATGGCCATGCCATTGAATTCCCGATTAACAGAATGTCCCTGATGACCTAACAGGAAGTTCGAAAACAAGGCATGGAACCTAATTTCAACCAGAACTAACATCAGCAACACACAACAAAGTTTCAAGAAAACTTAGGAAAGCAGGGAAATGCATCTTCATTTCCAGATCTGTTCCGCTAACGCCGCAACTCTGACCTCGCCACCTCGGAAGTGAGGCCAGCGCCACTTCCGGTCCAGGTCTTCCCGGTCTCGTTTCGCCACTCGTGGGCGGATTTGGACGGGACTTTCGCAGTTTTCTATCTCGGTCGACGCCGGGGCTGCTTTTTTGCGCGACGCCGAAGAAAAGTTTGGCGGAAACGGTTTTTCGGCGCACGCAAAAACCGCGGGAGTCGACGATAGGCGACGAGGATAATGGACTGGAACAAATAAGCGGAGTCGGAGGAGTTAGAGCCCATCAACGGAGAGCGATGCTGATTTTTATTTGGGGGAAGGGAAAATATAGGAAATCAATAGGCGGCCATTCATTTGGGGGAGAAAACGGGCATTCCGACGCAAAGCACGTCGACCGCCCGACGCCCATTCGCCACTCATTTGATTATAAGCGGAGTCCTAAATCATGATTATGCCATTAAATGGTCCATATATGGAGTCGAGCCTCGCTCATAGACCCGCGAGGAAACGCTCGGCGAAAGCGCGCTAATTTCCCTCGCCAGGTGGCGATGGCGCTCCTGGGGATATTCCGGAAGTAACCAAGACGTCATTTTCGTCGATCACATTATGTCCTACATGTATGTTGGAAAGTTTTGAAAGAAAAACTTTTCACGACGATATCGTCGTCAATGAACTTGGGAAGCCACGCAAAAGTTTGCTCGTGTATGTTGTACAGCACAACCAAACAAACTCCAAACTTATCAAATTCGAATGTATAAACTGAGTTGCCAGCCAACAACTCGTTGCAACTTCTCAGAAGCATGTCAAACTGATTCCTCCAACTCGTCTGGAGAGAGGTGGTCTTCTAAACAAGATCTTCAATCCCTTCAATCCCTGATATTAGTGTATCAATAAACTCGTTTAAAATTAGTGCTGTACTGTCGTTGCCAAAAGAACATAGCCGTCCAACATTTCATATCATCAAACTGGCGAGTTTATGATCTAAATTGCTACAGGACAGTCTGTTAAACAGCACTAGTGCCGACGAATCACGGTAGGGATACGTTTGCTTGACAATTTTTAACTTAAAATAGAAGTTAAAATGGAAGTTTCTCGGGGATTTTTCCACTTTTTAGCACTTAACCTAACCAAAACTGACCCAAAACGGTGGTTGTGATTGATATGCCCCCCGCACAGGGGCAACCACTGCCACCTTTTACTAGTGTCACAAGTGACCTCGGTGACCTCAGACCGAAACTTTCGACATGGTGATCACTGACGATTTTGTTTCCACTATTTTGTACCTTCTACACCTTATCCGCCGCATTAAGTGCATCTATGAAAGTTGTGTAACCGTGATACTTCGCAACACATACAGCTTCAAATAAGTACACGCATGCACAAACAGCACAAATATGAAATATTTCGGCTGCAGCCTGGACTACGGTCCACGTGTCCAATCTAACAGTGCACGACCGGCCTCCACACTGATATCCTACACTGTAAACCGTAAAGGTACAAATGCAGTTTTTGTGGGGTACAAATGTGCATTCGCACCCCATATATCATATATGCACCCAAAGGGATGAAATGATTTAAATATTTGTACCTCGAGGTACAATATGAACATGGGAACACATGTCAGGGGTACACGTCCAATCAACATATGTACCCATAGGGTGTGTACAGTAGAACCTGTCTAAGTCAATACTGTAGGGACCAGGCATCACGTATGGGTTTAGACAGGTTATTGACTTCAGCAGGGACACTAATCAAGCATGTGGACGAGCTCGGGACCGGCCGTTGATATTAGGTTATGGAGCTTATAAGTTTACACAGTATTGAGTTAGACAGGTTCTACTGTATATAGTTTCAAAACATTTGTACCTTTTCCGTTTAGAGTGTAAAAGTGCATTTTTTCAGGATTGTACTTTTCACCATTAGGCAAAATAATTGCACTCGAATGCTACGACCATCAGGCCATCCATGGTGCGTATATTGTTTCAAAACATTTGTACCTTTAAGGTTCAACATTTGTACTTTTTCCGTTTAGAGTGTATAAAGTTCATTTTTTCAGGATGGTACTTTTTCACCATTAAAGGCAAAATAATTGCACTCGAATGCTACGACCATCAAACCATCCATGGTGTGTATATAGTTTCAAAACGTTTGTACCTTTAAGGTTCAACATTTGTAATTTTTCCGTTTAGAGTGTAAAAGTGCATTTTTTCAGGATGGTACTTTTTTCACCACTAATGGCAAAATAATTGCACTCGAATACTACGACCATCAAACCATCCACGGTGTGTATATAGTTTCAAAACTTTTGTATCTAAGGTTCAACATTTGTACTTTTTCCGTTTAGAGTGTAAAAGTTCCTTTTTTCAGGATGGTACTTTTTCACCATTAGGCAAAATAATTGCACTTGAATGCTACGACCATCAAACCATCCATGGTGTGTATATAGTTTCAAAACTTTTGTACCTTTAAGGTTCAACATTAGTACTTTTTCCGTTTAGACTGTAAAAATTCATTTTTTCAGGATGGTACTTTTTCACCATTAGGCAAAATAATTGCACTCGAATGCTACGACTATCAGACCATCCATGGTGCGTATATAGTTTCAAAACATTTGTACCTTTAAGGTTCAACATTTGTACTTTTTCCGTTTAGAGTGTAAAAGTGCAGTTTTTCAGGATGGTACTTTTTTCACCATTAGGCAAAATAATTGCACTTGAATGCTACGACCATCAAACCATCCATCCATGGTGTGTATATAGTTTCAAAACATTTGTACCTTTTCCGTTTAGAGTGTAAAAGTGCATTTTTTCAGGATGGTACTTTTTTACCATTAGGCAAAATAATTGCACTCGAATGCTACGACCATCAAACCATCCATGTTGTGTATATAGTTTCAAAACTTTTGTACCTTTAAGGTTCAACATTTGTACTTTTTCAGTTTAGAGTGTAAAAGTGCATTTTTTCAGGATGGTACTTTTTCACCATTAGGCAAAATAATTGCACTCGAATGCTACGACCATCAGACCATCCATGGTGCGTATATAGTTTCAAAACATTTGTACCTTTAAGGTTCAACATTTGTACTTTTTCCGTTCAGAGTGTAATCTACAACCATCCAACCATCCCCCATCAACAAAACTGAAGGTGAAAAAACTCCTACCTGCATAGTCTCCCTCGGGCGCAATAGGCGTTGACGTTCCTCCTGGCGTCGCACAGGGGTCCGTACTGACATCGGTCGCCCTCGAAGCCGTCGAAGCATCGGCAGGCGAAGGCGGTGTAGTCGGCGTTGGCCAGGCACTCGCCGTTGAAGCTGCAGTCGACGACGGTGCAGGGGGTGGGCCTGGGCGGGGGGGTGGCGTCGACGATCTCGTAGGTAAAGTTGAAGCCGTAGACGTCCATGAGGGCGGGCAGGACGCGCAGGTTGGCGTTCATGAGCTCGTGGACGACCATGCGCACGACCAGGTACTCCTTGGAGGAGGTGACGAAGCTGTTGACCTCGGGCCGGAAGGTGCCCAGGTCGTGGGCGCCGCGCGAGTGCCAGAAGGGGTAGCTGAGGTACTCCTTGGCGGAGATGGCGTCCCGCAGGTAGAACTGGGTGAAGTAGACGTAGATGGTGGAGGAGCTGGCGGCGGGCGCCTGGATGACCCAGTCGCAGACCACGGGCACCTGGAAGGGGCCGGGAAAGTTGGGCGAGTGGAAGTGGCCCCGGGGCGCCGTCAGGTTGCTGCCGCACTCGGGGGCCCACTGGCCCCGGTGCGAGGCCGAGGCGACGAGCAGCAGGCCGAGCCACAGCCAAGGCCACATGGCGTCCATGGAGGACCGGCGAGCGCGTAATCCACGCGGGGCGACGCGACGGACGAGCGACTGCGAATGCGACGGACTCCTCTTCGCAGAAGCGGCGGCGGCGGCGGCGGCGCGCCCTGGCGGACGAGGCGGCGCTGCGAACGAGAAACGAAAACGGGAGTCAGCATGGCTTGCATGGGCGAATTAAAAACGAATCGCGGATAGAACTAACGCTCATTTTGTCAGAGGTCGAGATTGGAGTTGCACATGCGACGCCACCTCCAAAATGATCCACCAGGATGTACTCGCAAAAAATCAATCCTCGGAGCTGTGACCGGCATTATGAACGAATAATTTGTTTTATTCACGGTCAATGGTGAGAAACAATCTGCACAACGTTTCGAGAAATGAATCTCGTCATCAGGTGCTAAAACTGAACAATTACAATGGGTGCGTGAGCACCAAATGGAGTGCTAAGTTTTGCTACACGTTAAAGTAAAAATAAAAATAAAATATATAATGATAAAAAAATTTATTTTTATCATTTTTTTCATCAGATTTTTTATTTTTACTTTAATGTAAATAATATATATATATAAATAAAAGTAAAAAATATAATGATAAAAAGTTTTATTTTTATCATTTTTTTCATCAGATTTTTATCATTATATTTTTTATTTTTATTTTTACTTTAATGTGTAACAAAACTTAGCAGTCCTTTTGGTGCTCACGCACCCATTGTAATTTGTTTATAACAAAAAAAATTTGCTCAGTTTTAGCACCTGATGACGAGATTTATTTCTCGAAACGTTGAGCAGATTGTTTCTCACCATTGACCGTGAATAAAACAGGATGTACTCGCCATAGGGACGTTGGAAATGACCACTCCTGAGCGCCACGATAATTGTTTTGGAATAAAATATCTTGTACTAGAGGCACCCGTGCAACTTCGTTATCATGCGGTTTGGGAGATGTATTTACCCACCCCTCTGTTTAACCTCTTAGCGGGGGTAATACGAAAGAGAACACTTTGCTATCGAGGTTCTTTGAACCTAAGGTACATGCCAGCAAAATTTCAAGGGTGTAGCCCTAACGGATTAGGAGACCCCTCTTTTAAAACCCGTTCGTGGGGGACTACGAAAAAATCCTTTCTTAAATGGTGGTTTTGGCACCCAAGGAAGGTACATGCAAAATTTCAAGTTTCTAGCCCCTACGGTTTGGGCTGTGCGTTGATTGTCAATCAGTCAGTCAGTCAATCAGGTTGTCTTTTTATATACATGTTTATAGATTATGAGTATGGGATATTGCTTACTCCAGTGCCTTCAATGATTTTTAAGTTATTGGATTACGCCGTTTATTAATAAAAAAATTAAATAAAGATTCGAACAATCTGAAATGACGCGACCAATATCAGGCGCGTGCGCTCGTTATTTCAGATTGTTCGAATCTGTATTTTTTTATATTGATAAACGGTATAATCCACAACTAAGAATCATTGAAGGTACTGGAGTAATATATCATACTTCTAATGCAACTTATTTTATTCAACAACAATTATGGTGCCGTTCAGGAGCGGTCATTTCCAGTAATCACTAAATATGGACAAATTTTAGATGTGTATATTTTAACAATCCATGACTACATGTACATGTATAGTCAAACCAAGAAGTGATGGAACTGGGTCAAATGTGCCGACCAATAGGGTTCAATCACGTGTTGGTGATTGATTTAGCCTAGTTGCGTACAATCGCGTGCCCCGTGCCAACTTTCACCGACTGAAGACGCATGGAAGCGCTAATCGAGAAGCCACATTTCTCCGATTGGCTGTCCTTCAGTTCCATCACTTCTTGGTCCTACTATAGTATTGTATCAAACACACAATTCCCTTTTGATGGTTGTTTTCCTAACCTAAGCAAAATTAACTTAAACGCAACTTTATTTAGCTGCCCATCGCCAGGCAATCACTGCCAGCCTACGAGCCGTCAGGGGAAGCCCAACATAGGAGCAATTCTTAACACCCAACAACGTGACGCGCATAATAATTGGACATAATAAGTAACATTACAAATGTTGATTCCGAAACGTGTTTCACTTAATTGGAATTATACCAGATGCGTGCATGGTCCTTCTGCAAATTCGAAAATTTGACACGGTAATACATTACACCCTTTCCTCTCGGATTATGCTATCCGCGGAGCAAAAAAACACGCGTAAATTACACGCGTGGGTCAAAGTTCGCCGTGTATTTTCTCCATCTGAAATCCGAGCACCGCTATCGTGACTGAATGGCTTTAGATAAGCCCAGCAAAAAGTGCAATAAGCATCGAAGCGCGTGAAGCTGACGCTGTGAGATAATTATGATCGAGAATCGGATTCGGCAAAAAAGGAAATCCGCAACAAATTTTTAAAAGAACTCGAGACGTGGCAAAAGGCGGCGATTTGCAATGATTGCATTATGCTAATTAGCGCGTGACTCCAATGCTGATTGCACCCAGCTAATTAGTATTCCACGACCGCCTCACGAGTGCATGGGGAATGAAGATTGCACGTTGCGAGTTTTGGGGAAGATGAACATCTTCTAGTTTCATTGTTTAGTGCCATAAAAACATTAATTGAAATTGCGTTGAAATTTCATAACGCCTTATCACTTGTCATCCACGCAGATTTAAGTTTCAAAAGTTTATCGTTAGTCAATGCACCCCATGCACACCTGGTACGTCTGTTGTAAACAGCGACTTTTTGCCCATTACCTATTCAGCGCAATTATTCTACGCAATTTATACATTTTATTATAAGTCTAACCTAAAATTTCATTTCTTTACATAGCTTCGAATCCATCAGGCAATCACTGCCAGCTTACGAGCTGCTAAAGCACACTTAAGGTACATCAATGGCGAAGTGCACAGTGTACAATTTACATTCAAATACTACGTTTTTCAATTCAATTCAACTCAGTACCCTACTGTCAGTATTTTAGTACCATGTGGTAGGGGGGGTCTAGTCCATTAACCCAAGTTAAGTTCAAAGGGTACCACCATATTGTAGCGGACACAAATTCCTTCATTGTCGAAATGAATTTCTCATAGCTTAAGGCTATCCTTTGGAAGAGAATTCCAACGTCTGATTTTTAATATCAGTTAATGACTAATGCATTAAGAACAAAACAGATTTTTTTTGCAAATCCATAGCCATGCAAAGCCATCATGGAATATCAGTTTACGGCCAATTCATCATCAGTTTGTTCAGTTTACAAACAGCTATTACCAGTTCGCAGTTGTTTTATCAAGGAGGGATATGACTGCATCACTTTCGGGCTCATGGCGCATGTACACTAACTCAGGGGTAGTGTACTACGAGCAAACGTCTTCGAGGTAGGTACTACTGCGTACCATACCACAACAGACGTTCTCGTTCGGTGCACGTCTTAGTTGATTAAATTTATGCGCCGCCAGGGGTGTGGGCAGAGCCCCTGGCGGGAGGATCTGCGCCAAATCCTCATCCAAAAGCGCACCGAGCATTAAATTCGCATGTTTCAAAACGCAAATGCATTCGCATGAGAACCGCACGTGGCGTCCCATTTGGCGCCTGCTTTCGGGGCTTAACCCCGACATGTACACGGCGGAAAAACTAAATATGCGTCTCATTGCCAGGCCTAAAACTGTCTTTTTCCGTCTTTTTTTCCGTGACTAATTCGAGAAGATGGTGTTCCCGGCGAAGACGCACGACGCAGGGAAGCGTGCGCCAATTTCGCAATTATTTTAAAAGCTGTCGTTGGCGCTGGCGTTCCCACGTCCCTCAAAGGTTTCGCGCCGTCGCCACACGGGCCTAATTTCGTTAATCAACAAATCAGTGAAACGAAAGTGGAGCGGATTTGCGCCGCTGAGGGCGCCAAGCTGCGAACGCGTCGCAGACACTACACGTCCGCGCCAAAACGTGGAAAAACCACATGGACTCGGAAGGAATCACGTGGCCAACATGGCATTCACTGGTGCAGACACCCTTGGGAAAGCTTGTGGATAACGTGTTGGGTGAAATGCACCGAGCGTGGTTTATTGGCGTGATTTAAATGGGATTAATACAATGACATTAAAATGTCATGTTTGAATTATGTTGTAATTTTGAATCAGCGTGATTGACACAAACTGTTATTGCATCTTGCATATCTATAAAAAAAATTTGATTTTTAAAAGAAGTTATTGTTGCACATGCTTTGTTTACACTTGTACATGTACGTGTATTCAACATTATCATGCAAAATATGGTGCGCCGTGCTGCAAGATTCGATAAATTTGCGATGTCGACAAATTTACCATCTTGACCACTTAAGACATACGATGTACAAATTGTGCACTTTAGCTAAAATAAGATCACGTGTTTGGTTAAGCCCAAGCTAAAAACAAAATTAAATTCAAAAGCGACTTCTACACACTAGAAAATCCCCCAGGACGTTTTTAGACACTGCTCTTCATTGTCTAACACTCATTAACAATTTGGTCACATGATGGCAGTGGCCGTCTAAAAGGCTTTACTATGTAGATGCTTTTCGATACCAGTGATTATGTTGTTAACATCATAAATCATTCTTTCTAATGCAGGGAGTAATTCATACTCACCCTATAAATATTGTAATTTCGGAAATTAGAAATTAAATTACATTAAGTCTAATCTAGCTTAACCCAACCCAACAATGCAATGCATAGCTGCCCCTAACCACCAGGCAATCACTGTCAGCTTAGTAGTAGTAAGGCCCTGCTATAAATTTGCAGCATACAAAAGCTTACGAATTAACAGGACAAATCATACAGCTAGCACAGGTGTCCCACAACCACTTTACTCATTGACGAGAGTTCAAATATATAATGTACACCCTAAACTTGGGACTGCACCGGATTACAACCAACTTTCGAAATGACACCGCTTGTCTACACCGAACAATTTCCGAGTTACATGCTCAAATAACGTAAAGTGGACCAGAAACAGACATCCAAATCTGTCTTCCTATAGGGCTCTCGTGCTGATCCACGACGTTAGAGCGGAAAAGAAAGACAAGTAAAAGGGCCTAAGAAAAAGCAGAATGAGGTACACTACAGCATTGCCGGGCTTAGAGTGAGCCATAAATTGGAATCTACGAACTGCTCAGTTCTCCGAAAACTGCCCAATGTTCAACTAATGGGCAGTCGGCTTCTAATGTGCCCGGAGGATAACCATAGCCGATAAATTATATCGGTGCTTAGGAGCTTTCTGCGATTTATTTGCGCAACTATTTAATATAATTGGAAAAGCCCCATAACTCAAGTTCCCATCCGGGTCTTCGCCGGCCGTCACGTGACACCCATTGAGAACCGCGAGAAACAGCCCTAACCCATTAGCGGTCGTCATCATGAAGTCCATCTTTGTGAATACAAGTGCTTGGTTACCATAATTTACATGCAACCATGATAGGAATATAATGGAATGTGTCTAATTTCTATACGTTTCTGTCAGTCCAGTAAAAAACAAAAGCACAAGGTCGAGCCTATATGATAATGCATGATAAGTATAATATTGATGTGTGATGTATAAGTATCGTATATAAATGTATGATAATAAGCCTAGTAAGATAATTCATTATGAGATGGATAGGTACACTGGCACTTTAAGAAGTAGTAGTGTTTAATAGGTATAGGATGAGGGCGTGCTAATCTCCAGTCTCCGAAGTAGACCACAAAAAATCCGCACTTCATCAACACGAACATTATCTTAAACAGACAATTCACTTTGCTAACTTGTATTGGCCATCCAGGACTATCTGTCTCGTTAAATATCAGCAACCAAAATGCAATTTATGAGCGAACGGCGAAAAAACGAAATCCATTCAAACCCCATGTTCAGTTTTTCTGATAATAAGTGTCAGTTAAAAGAATGGAGCCAGGCAGAAAACAAACCAATACGTCGACGTCTATTCTCGAAACGAAAAAAAAGTGCACGAAAAAATGTGCAAGATGCAGCACTTCCGCACAATAAACTAAAAAAATCACGATAAGCTCGGATCCAATTTAAAAAGAAAGAAAGAGAAAAAACGACATTAAAAAGATCAAATCAGAGCAGAACCTGATGGCACTGGATTCCCGGCGCGAAGCAAAAAAATTCAATTTTAGCGCATGATTTATACATGGGCGACACAATCGCGAGTTTAATTCAGTCATGTGGGCGCCGACGACTCGCTATTGATGAGTTTTGATCACAGAGCAGAAGCGCCCAAGGAATGCTTGAAACTCGCACTCGAATTGGGGGAAAAAACCGAAATGTCCCCAAATGAACGATCACAAAAGAGGCAGAATCCACATAAACATGTTTTCTTCGTTTGAACGTAATACGTTACGTGCCATTGCAAAAGTGCCCAACTCGGGGTCTACTGGTGTTTTAAGTTCACCACATTGCGATGACAGCCATGATTCAGGAAAATGGCAACACCATTAAGATTATGGACATATCTCAAGTGTGATCCCATGAAACATTTTTATGTCATAAGAAGAGCATATTCTTGCAACGACCATTACGTTAAAACATCATGAGAATGT
>JAQFYZ010001845.1:0-20377 GCA_034695085.1 Cylindroiulus punctatus
AAGGTTCTAGCCCTTACGGTTTGGGCTGTGCGATGATTGTCTGTCAGTCAGTCAGTCAGTCAGTCAGTCAGTCAGTCCGTCAGTCAGTCAGGTTGTTTCTTTATATATATAGATTAAAAAAGATTAGCATCAAAGGAAAATTGCAGCATTCTTTGAGATAAAGACAAGTGACTATACGCAAGTGTATCTGGCATTTCATATACACGGGTAATGTGTAATGTATTACTCGTATTACTTGTATTATTATGTGTATTACAAATTTAATCACACCAAAATTTTGACGGATGGAATCATAGGACAGCTCGCTGAAACATCGATAAAATTACAAGAAAAAAAAATTATGTTGCATGCAATTAAGTAAATCAGATCGAAATCATTCTAGGCATCAACAGTTGGTTTATAAACTAGAGTAATTTATTAATGTACTAAATAAACAATGGTTACCAGTGCAAATGTTCTTCAATGCATTAAATAAATGCAAATAACACTAAGAATCTTCTTCTGCCAACTGTCATTACTTAATAAACTGAATTAATATCAACACATATGTCAAATAGATGCTGGCTATCTGAAATTTTATAAAAGACACTAATGAAGAATACAACATTTCCTATCATTATAAAGATTTCTGGCAAGCGCCACATTATTTTACTTACTGAGATCACCAAACCCCTGGTAATAGGGTGCATTTTAAATATCGAAAAGCTGACGCTGTCACTCCCAAGAAAATTCTGCATTGACAGGATCTACCAACACAAGAAGTTTGTTTAAATACTAAGGATGTACAGTAGTGGCAATACCAATATATTTTCTTTACCTTTTTCTGAGTTGTTAAATTGTGTCCTTTGAGGAGGAACTTGTGAAAAGTTGTGAAAGATCCATGAGCCTATAGTAAAATGAAGCAATGTTGTAAATATAGGAATCCCCACCAGAGTTATATTCGAATTAACATGAAATAAGGGAGAATATTTGATAAAAAATTAGTATATGAAATAAAGAAATCAGAAATATATAAATAATATAACATTAGCCATTTAATACTTTAATTTGCAACCCTGCACTTCTGTCCACATATCCAAAATTATTGCTGTGCCGCACGTGAAAAAGTGTAAAGTATGTGAATTAACTTCAAAATGTGTCTCCAAAATTCTGATAGGAGCTAGGGATGAAGCTGGGGATGAAGTCAACCCAAATTTGAATTATCATTGCAATGTGCATGTTATCTTTAAATCTGTCAATGACTACATTTTAAAATGAGAAATTTTTTTTATAAGAACCCTTAGAAAATATGAATTCTTCAAAAACTTATGGTATCAGTTTGATAAATTTTGGAAATTTTGCATGCAAATCATGCATAATGTCATGATGGCATAATTATTTAATATTGACTAATGAGACCAATATGTTCTTTAACTCTGTAATCTAGAAAAAATTTAACCAGAATCGAAATAGAATTTAAAAATTACATGAAAATCAGGTACATGTAGTACTGCATTTGGAAAAAAATGTGGGCGGCCATTTTGGATGAGATTTGAATTCTTCCACTTGATGAAAAAGCTATGTCATTTTCCATGGAAGGTTAATTCCCCGAAAGTTTCTTGGAAAAATTAAACATGGCTGACGATATATTATTACATTTGATCTTATGAAGACGTAAGACCAACCTTTGAGTTCACATTAATGCAACTCTTGAGCATGATGGACAAGAACAACACTTGTCTTCCAGGCCAAAACACGAAGACGAACAGGTTATCCCCAGCAAGCCAAGCATAGTCTTCCAAGGCTACATACGTCTTGAAGGTCAGTTGCAGAAGACAAAGCATGACGAAGGACCCAATGTACAAGTGGAACATGCCATCCGCCACCTCCACCATGTCCACAAGGACAAAGTAGTTGTCGTGAAAATCCTGCACATTCTGCAGAGTTTGATAGCATCGCAAATCGGTTGAGGCTCGACAATTCAACACTGCAAACAGCTTTGACAATGTTGAACAAATGAGGAAGAAGAAGGCCACCACAAACACCTCGATGCAGTACGATATGGCATTGGCCCCAACCCGTAGAAAATTGAAGTGACGAATTGATTGATCAACAAAACAAACTGAAAATCGATAAGGTTGAATTGGCAGTTAAAATTTAGAGAAATCGATAAGCAGATGGATATCGAGAATACAGCTGCAATATTTGTGGGCACTGGAAATGGGCTTTCAATACATGTCAGTTGATGGCCTGCCCAAGTTGGGCAGCCCAACTCAGGTTCAATGATCAAGGATCAATGAAATGGCTTAACCGAAATTTTTATCAAAAGCAAAAGTGACTGCAGACTTATCATTTGACCAAATTGCCCTCACTTTCGCCTATTATTCATTAATCATGAGGGAAATTTGGTCAATGATAAGTCACAGGGAGCATTTGCATTCGATCATTAATAATCTCAGTTTTGAGATTAATAATCTCATAAATAAGGTCCAAGCTTGTTTGAAATTCATACTCAGAACACCACGTTCATACCAGTGCACTCCACGGCGAATGACAGAGAAGCAAAGACAATGGAAATGACAGTTAGCTTGCGGATGCTGGTTTCGATGTCGCCAACTTCAGCATCCAGAAATGTCAGCTTCTTCCAGAGCTCATAAAACCGCAAGAAACCTGAAGGCCTGCTGGAAGCAGCAAACATGACGAGGAACGTGATCATCTTGTGGACATGGAACAGCACGCCGGAAGCCTGCATGATAGTAACGGCGATTTTCGTAGTGTCGAGATGTCTAGGGGTCAAGAAATCACACACCCACCACGCCACAAACCCTGAGCAAAGCAGGAGCCAGCAGAGAGAATAGGCCCTCCAGAAAAGGGCTCGTGACCTTCTCTCACTGTACCAGTACAACCCAGCAACTTTGCCAATGCAAAGGCAAGGCGCCCATAAGGACTGCAGTTTCCCCAACTGGGTTGTCATATTGCAGCTTCTACTTTGCAAGGATAACAAATGCCGCCAAATTGCATCTGCATTGTGACAAAACCCAATTTGCTCAAATTTACATCAACCACTGTATCACATGGGTGCCCATTGCTATGGCATTCAATTTACATTTAATGCATTTGAGAGCCAAGTGCATGTCGTGACTTGAGGATGCTTGAAATATAGGCCATCTTGATTGCCCTATGTCACTATTTTCAGACGCCCCTTTCCACTTCCACGATAACGTACACTGTAATTACTGGCGAAATTTGTGCAAAAATTAAGTCAGAAATGAATTTTACTGGAAGACTGGCAGAGGTGCCACTTTTTGGAAAACTAAAACAAATGAAGTATTCCTACTTTGCACGGATAACAAAGGCGTCAAATTGCATCTGCATTGTGACAAAACCCAATTTGCTCAAATTTCCATCAACCACTTTATCACATGGGTGCCACCATTTCGTTCAATTTACATTTAATGCATTTGAGAGCCAAGTGCATGTCGTGACTTGAGGATGCTTGAAATATAGGCCATTTTGATTGCCCTATGTCACCATTTCCAGACGCCCCTTTCCACTTCCACGATAACGTACACTGTAATTACTGGCGAAATTTGTGCAAAAATTAAGTCAGAAATGAATTTTACTGGAAGACTGGCAGAGGTGCCACTTTTTGGAAAACTAAAACAAATGAAGTATTCCTACTTTGCACGGATAACAAAGGCGTCAAATTGCATCTGCATTGTGACAAAACCCAATTTGCTCAAATTTCCATCAACCACTTTATCACATGGGTGCCACCATTTCGTTCAATTTACATTTAATGCATTTCAGCGTCAAGTGCATGTCCTGACTTGAGGATGCTTTAAGTAAAGGCCATCATGATTGCCCCATGTCACCATTTGCAGGCTCCCTTCGGACCCTTCCCCCTTCAATGACACGAAATTTTTGCGAAACAAGTAAGTCAGAAATGAATGTTACTCGTAGACTGCCAGAGATGCCATTTTTTGGGAAACGAAAACAAATGAAGTGTTACTTCAAACAATCATTGTGGTTTCGTGTGAGGGATGAACTGAAAATCACCATGCTGTAGTGACATAATACTTGAATATTTCCTAAACCAAATCTTGTATCACGTGACTCATGTCAACTGTGTTTCAATTTAATTCTTATACATCAAACTTAGAATAGCAACTTTATGTTTAACTACAGCCTTTTTGCAGAACTCGTCTTATGCTGCATTCCTCTCCTGAAATCAACTCATACATTATTTCCATTTCAAAGCAGTACTTTCACCAAATATGGAAATTGCCTCTTATGAACTGCATCATGGAAGACCATTACCTTTTGACACTCAATTAGATAACAAAGAAAGTGCGTATATTTTGACAGCACTTACACCTGTTAAAAGGTGCTTTTTAAAATGCTTTTAACGCATCTGATAAAGACACTAAAGAGCAGCTGGACTATGTTTATTGACAAATGACAATAAAGTTGTCAATTTGTTACAACATAAATTGATTACTGGATTTGCCCATTCAGTTGTTTTCAACATAACAATTACAGTATTAAAAAAAATTGCTGTGGTTGTACATAGGTGTAACAAATTAAATATTTACAACCAAAATGTATACAGTAGATGTATTGAAGGATAAGATATGTATAATAATTGAAAAAAATATGCACCGGTCTGCAAATGTAATTCAAATTTGGAAATCAAAACAAGTTAAGCACATATTCATTAGTATATAATTACAAATTGTTTATTAACACACAAGTGTACATTATATATATAGAGTCACCTCTTATAGATACACATAGCTCTGCACAGCACAAAATCCCAGTATCAGTAACAGTATTGTAAGCATAAGCAGCACATAACATGTAGTGTCCAAGATAGCATCACATATCACAAAAGCACATAATACGATGAGTAGATAGTCAATATTATACAAATAACATTATAACATCATAACACTAGTATATATACAAAAATGCTTGTCGAGTTTATTAATATAATAAAAACGTTGTTGGCAAAATAGATTTTCTAGGCATTTCTTAGAAGGTTAGTATCTTCGACCTCTGCTTGCATGGTTAGGAACGGTTGAGATAGTTAAGTTAGTGGTAGCCGGGGACAATGGTGAGGTCCTTGGACTTGATGTAGAGGCCATTCTGGGAGCCATGGACCGTCTGGTGGGTACCATAATGGTCAGAAACGTAGTTCACTTTTCGTCCATAGGGGCCACCCACATAGTAGGATCCATGCACGTTGTAGCCACGTTTGCTTTCTTGACGTCCGTGATTGTCTCCAGTGTAGTGATCACCAATTCCATACCCAAAATCGTAGTTGTCATAGCCCTAAAAATATTTTCTCATATATTCTCTTAAATGTCAACTATGGGGATGCGGATCTAATGGGGTAGGACCTGTACACGGGCAAAAAGAATGTCCATTTTACGGATTCCAAGCAATTACTTGCATTATTAGTGATCGTGTAATGGGTTGATTGACGGAGTGATGTTCAATATGGACAAAAATTTGAATTTTCGGATAATTACTGACGATTCCAGGAATGACGGAAGCCCATATGGCTATATTAAAGAGCCAATAGACCGCTTGTGCGACCCTGTGACTTTTTAAACGAACCAATAGGACGCTTGTTCGTCCCTGTGCCTTGTCATGGTGGAATTTCGCGGTGTAGCAATGGCGGACGAAAGTTCCAATCATCAGCATTTGGCCACCCCTAAAGTCCCCCAGATTGTGACATCATACTTGAACATCATAAGTCCCTGTGATGGCATGGCCTCCTAACAATTTTTTAATAGTTGCACCCTGGCATTTTTTCCCTGATGATGACATAATACAAATTTGCAAGTCCCCTGTATTAAGAACTCCTGCACAAAGGCTGCATGACCACTCCCCACAGATTACAACATATTATAATAAGTAGCACAGACTCGGGGCAATACGCACATTGGGGGCGTTCAACAGGGTTCCCCTAGAAATTAAATGTTTAACTTCCCAGACTATTCCCTGACTATTTCCAGATTTCAAAAAAAAAAATTTCTGACCAATAAAAATGCGAAAATATGACATATGCCAATGAGAAAAATGTTATATTTCTTGTCCATTGTTTATAAACATGAGGTGAACACAAATATTAATAAGAAACCAGCAACACAGCAAATATTTTGGTAAAAAAACAACTTCAAATTTAGATTATAGTTAGATTAGTTGTTTTCAAATTTACAATTTGATTATTAATCTCTTCCACAGAATTGCTCGCTTCAATTGATAGCTCGAGTTAAAAAAATATAAAAAATTACTGATATATAAAAACCATCTAATTTTTTCTTTGTCAGGTTATTCTTCTTACAATCAGCAGAAAAAAGCAAAGGTTTCCAAATTCTTGTCAGATTCTTTGAGGTCTGGCTGTTGTTTGGCAGTTTTGTCAACGATGAAAATGGGAAATTCCCTGAATGAAGCCACCTGACTTTCTTAAAATAAATAGATCTTCACTGAATTTTCCCTGATTATTACAGGCCTTTCCAACTTCCCTAACTTTTCCATGTCTTGGGGAACCCTGCTGTTCAAGTACTATATGAACATCTTAGGAGGGAGGGGGCGTCAGCCAAATGATGACTCCAAGTTCAGAATATTTTCGACATAGCTTACATGATCTTTGCGGTAAATGTGGCTGTTTCCTGATCCATGTCCACCTCCATAGCCTCCGTGGCCATAGCCCCCGGGGGCGGGGTTGGCAGCCACGATGGTCAGCGTCACCAAGACGGCCAAAAGGCACATCGATATCTGCAAGAAACAGTCCAGGGAATCACTCCAGGTCCAGTCCGATGAGGTCGAAATTCACCGAAATTTCGTGAGCTTACCTTGCAGGAGGTCATGTTTGGAGCTTTTTGGAAGCAGTGAGCAAAAGCAACTGATGCCATGTGGAGGGCGGTCGTGGCTTATATACACGGCGGCCGATTCGCGGTACCACCATGTGCCATCAGCGGGCCATTTCAAGCAATATTATGGATAATATGGCCGTATTATATGCTTTTGCATTCCTGGGGACGGCTGGCGCGCGGCGCAAGTCGACTAAAAACTGAAAGTGCTCCACCCTCCATGACCGAGTTACGCCGCTGACCTTTGCGTTCCACCCGAGCTGAGCTCGGCTGGCCCATTATGGCTAAAAATTGCAGTTTCGGAATAAAAACTTCTAAACAATGCGCAAAAAACTGACGACTTGCATGTTTGGCGTGCACGGTGATTAGGCAAACTCTCGCCCTCCTATACTCGTGTGTGCTTCTGCAGAAGCCAGGGATAGGGAAATCTCTCAAATTCCCAAAATGATTGTTTTCATAAATAATATCACCATAGTAATAAATTACAGTCGTAATTTTCCGCCCTCAAATATGTATAGTCTTCTGAGAAGACCATATTATAATATGGACGAGAAGACTTTTCTCGTAATTTAATGTTGGAAAATCAATAAAATGGCACAATTTTGAAACGGTAGTCAAATGGCGGCAAAATGTTGATGACGTCACTATTTTTCATCACATTGTAAATGTAATGAAAAGAAGAGGGGAAAAAGTCAATTATCGTTGCACATGCGCGGTCATGCGCCCATGATATCGCAATGGATGAAAAGATGTGACGTCATATTTGTGGCATCATGATCAAATCCTCAGTGGCCATTTTGAGGTGCCGACGCATTTTCAGTCTTTCAACTATCGATTTTGGCATGAAAACGTTCGTTGATGCAAAAAAATATTACACATACAATGTACATGTAAGTACCAAACTTCATTTTAAACCCATAAAAAAGTGCGATTTACCTATTCCAGGAGCCGTCCATATCGCACACGACACAAAATGTGACGCACCTTGATGATTGACACGCCACTCGCAGTGATCTTAGGCCTTACGTGATGGCACCTACGTGTAATTAGGTGACATTTGCTTCATATCTTTGGACATAGTGATCGGATCAAAAAATGTTTTAGGAAATCTTTCTAAATTTTTTGTGGAATAAGATTCTGTGGTAGCAGCTAGGTTTTCATTTTATAAACATGGAGCTGACCTTGATATTGATATTGAAATGATGTGAAATTGAAACGACTTTGATAATGACCTATGACCTAAATTGTTTTTTGTAAAATGTTTAATTTTCCAAATAATGCACTTGTATAGCAGTATAATATGGAAAATGTAAAAAAAAATTAAATTAAATTTTTTTGTCAGTTATTGATATCAGATTTTGCACTTGATGTTTCCCACCACAAACGTTATAGTAAGGGCATGATTGTACCCACAGTTCATGTTACGTTCAAAACCATTGGTGCGTTGCAAGGAAACACACGGAAATTTAAGGTTAGGTATACAGTATAATGTATCATCAGGCAAAATTATATTAGTACAGGAGTTGCATCTGTTACATAGAAGACTTGTAATCCAACATTATACATGTATAACTAACTACCACTGTCATTAAAAACATATAAAATTTTTAATTTTTTCTTATAAATAAGACATGCGGGTTACGGTATGACGTAAATATAGAGCAACTTCATAGAAAGTCGTAGTTATAAAGCAATGTATGTATTATATATTAAACATATGACGGATTTTTGAAGGTTTTCGTGCAACGAAATAAAATGACTACAAGTTTATTTTTAATTTGTGGTTATAATCACGGATTTCTTCTAGTATGGTAATAACAGGTCTGTTACACTGTATATATCAAGTGAACTATTTCAATAAAAACGATCCGAAGAATGTTACATAATATATTGGACGTGTCCATTTTTAGACTAGATGATTTCAGGCATATTAAAACATGTATTTCATGTTTTGTTGCATATTAAAACTTTCAATATTAATAACGAAGCATTGTGTGCTATAGCTAATTGCTTGGTGCTTTTTTTTAAATCCAAGAATTGTTAATGAAAATGTCTTTGGATTGAAGTTGGCCATTTATATAAAGGGTAAAACACAGCTGAAGCCTGATAATTCCTCTTTTTTATTCGATTTTCATCCAGACGTTGTCTTTTCATCCAAAACAGCATGCAACGAGTACTTTTTAAAGTGATTTTGACTTTTATTCTACCTAAATTGGCAATTTAACCTACTTCTGCAAATTTCCTAGTTTACAGCCTTCAAAAGCCTTGAGATGGAATAAAATTGAAATTAATTGTGTTGAGAAAAACAAAACGTTACATGGGAACGGTTTTCATAGATGGAGAGATATTGTAGTTGATGCAGCATGCATGTACATGTAAGTATTGATAATAGTCTGATCACAATATAAGGGTTTCACCCCCGACACTTTACACAGCAGCAATGATGATAACATTCTACCAGCGACTATATGACAGCTAACTAACAATAATTGTCTTGAGCCAGACAAAACTTTATATCAGGACATTTTCATTGATGGATATAAGAAAATAAAAGCACAATTGTACTTTCTTACGTGTTCCCAAGCTAAACCGTGAAATGGTTTTGCTCTGATGGTGCTTTAAGTGACTAAACTTATAATATCATTGAATGTTCAACTTATTTGGCTTAATATTAATATACTGCTGCTCTACACTCTTAAAAAAAACTAGGCTATATAGAATCTCTAGATGTGCTATACCGTGGAAACCTCTAGAGGTTCCACACAGAACCTTCACAGACTTCAAAACATTCAAACTGATTTTGAATAACACCTTATCAATGTCAAAATGAAGAAACAAGTTCAAAAAGTCTAATGGATTCTTTTAGGCACATCTGTTTTTTAAGAGTGTGTAGTTGTTAAACAAATTCAACAATTTACCAATTAGTCGAAGTTTGTACCATGAATTGATTTTTTCTGGAAAGCAAATACTGTAGGTTTACTCGCTTTCTCGTTTTTTTTTAATTCGCCCGTGGCACACTAAAGTCTTAATCAGTAAATTTATGCGCAAAATGTCTTGGAAATTATTGAAAAGTATTCAGGGATTGTCAGCAAAATCGACTACAAGTAAGGATTCATCTAATTTTCCCACGTCGTTTGCTGGAAGAATCCTTTTGAAAAGCTGACAATACCAGTCTCGCAACTAGATATCTATGATAAGCACCCATTTCACTGTAAACTCTGTATGTACTATAGAAAATAAATGAGACAACAGCAGGTGACCTTACACTTTACTTTTTACAGATGTCACAGATAGCATCTCAATTCCGTGACACATTCTGTAAATTTCATTTAAATTTCTTTTTCCTTACTTTGCTGTAATATTTTTGTACTGCGTGTGATTGAACAGTTTCGGTTCACTCTAAATTTTACAAGTGGGGCAAAATATACTCGTACATGTTACCTGTTCGCCAATATGTAAATAAGGTGCTTGTGCTCGTCTTATCGTGCATTTTGCCAAACGATTCTTCGAAAAAATTGACTGAAAATACATGTATATTGCACTTAATTGCATTTTTGCAGTTCTGTAACACGCTATTAATGTATTTATATAAACGGTTTTGTTTTGTGAATTTGTATTGTCCATGGCAGCAATGTACCAAAAAGTCATGATCGAATAGGGCAAATATATACAACCTACAACTATTTATACTGTTTTGTTCAAACAGTGCACTCCGAACGGAAAAAGTACAAATGTTGAACCTTAAGGGTACAAATGTTTTGAAACTATATACACACCCTATGGGTACATATGTTCATTGCACGTATACTCTTGACATGTGTTTTTAGGGGTACATTGTACTTTGAGGTACAAAAATTTAAATCATTTCATCCATTTCAACCCTTTGGGTACATACACTGTATATGATATGTGGGGTGCAAATGTACATTTGTACCCCACAAGAACTGCATTTGTACTTTTACAGTTTACAGTCTGTGGGCAGAAAACAGGGAAATAGCGCAGCTGAAGTGGAGAGCATAAAGTCACGAGCGCTTCTTTTATTTATCACTAGTACGTACGTTATGTTCTAGTGCAACAGTCGAAATTGTAGCAAAGGTATGAGTTGTACAGTTGCTGGGACTAGATATAAGATATAATATAAAGATATAATAGATATAACTCCCGTAACATAAAAGTTGGGTTTGGGGGGTGATGGAATTCAAGGGGGAAAGATGAACATGACGTCATATGTTTTGCAGGACATTGCAATGCTAATAATGAAAGTGCCCAAGTAATCGAGATAAAAAATATCATGACTCCTATATGGGAAAAAAACCCTTTTCTTCAACGGGATCGAGCGCTTCTGGTATCTCTCAAGATTTGGTGGCTCTAGAAATGGGCCGATGGGAGGGATCCTAATGAGGCTCATCACATAAAAACCGATTTTTTTTAAAACAAAAAGTGAGAAACCATAAATTACATCAACAAACTTCACTTTGCACTGTCCCAAACAGTGTAATTTTGTAGGGGAAAAAAAGTGCATACGCATGTAGATGCCCATAGCTTTGTGGGATGGGATTATGCACTCCACGTTACAGTAAATGTGTATACAGTGGCTCCAGAAAGTATTTGGACACCATGAAAATAGTGAATAATTTAAAAAATAAAATATCAAAGAACATAAAAGTAGGTAATAAATGGAGCTTATGCATTCCTGTTGAATTTATGACTCCAGTTGGAAGTAAATTGGCGTTTATTTCGTGTAATTGAAATGACATACACCCACACTGTCCCTGCGTAAACAGCAGTTAGCCAAGAACAATAGCCCAGGGCAAAAGGGCGGCAAAATTAGCCGTAGGCATGGTTGCCCATAGCAACCCTAGCCAGACGAGATGCACCCTGACCAGACCAAGCCTACCTGAGCATCGCTCAAAAGCCTCGCGCGCGAGCGGCTTGGTCATGATGTCCGCAACCATTTCGTGCGAAGGACAATATACCACATTCACAATGCCTTCTTCCCTCAATCCTCGGATCTGGTGGTGAATGACATCTATGTGCTTGGTCCGAGCACCGCAGCGATCGGACTCAATGAGTCGAATGCACCCTTGATTGTCCTCGTAGACTTCGGTGGGACCTTTCTGCTTCTCGTGCATGTCTAGCAGGAGTTGCCGTAGCCATTGCAGCTCTCGAGCTGCATGCGACGCAGCAACATATTCGGCCTCAGTTGATGACATGGCCACTGTCGCTTGCTTCCTACTGTTCCAGGCAATGGTACTCTCTCCAAGCTGGAACACATAGCCGCTGGTGGACTTCCGGTCACTTCTGTCACCTGCCCAATCAGCGTCAACGTAGCACCGCAGTACTGCCTCACATCCTCCAGACAACAGCAGCTTGCTGTCTAGAGTGCGGGCCAAGTATCTCATGACCCGTTTCACGGACTTCCAGTCCGCCTCGGTTGGTTGTTCAATCCTGCGTGCCAACAGACCAACGGGTGTTGCGATGTCCGGCCTCGATACTGTTGCTAGGTACAGCAGGGATCCAACTGCTTGCCGATACTTATGATTGTCCATCATTCTAGGACTCTCCTCGGAGTTTGCCGCTAGGAATCCGGTCTCCATCGGCATCACCGCTGGCTTCGGCTCTGTCAAGCCATGCTCCACTAGCAACTGCTGGATCTTCGCCTTTTGACTCAGAAGGAATGATCCATCCTTCCGCTCCACCTTGATGCCCAAGTAATGTGATACTTCACCAAGGTCGTTGATATCAAAATGTTGATCGAGCTGTTGTCCAACTTTCTTTGTCACAGCTTCACTTGCCCCGGCCACCAGCAGGTCATCTACGTACAGCAGCACATAGGTAACGCTTCGGTTGTCCCCTTCTCGCCGAACAAAGAGACACTGGTCGGCCTGGCTCTGCTGAAAATTAAGGCTGCTGAGTACTTTAGTAGCTTTCTGATTCCACTGACGTGCTGCTTGCTTGAGTCCATAGAGACTTTTCTTCAAGCGCCAGACTTTGTCCTCCTTTCCTGGTTCCTCGAAACCTGGAGGTTGCTCGAGATACAGCTCCTCGTTGATATCACCGTTTAAGTAAGCGCTTCGTACGTCGAGCTGTCTTACATGCTGCTTCTTTGCTGCAGCGACCGCCAACAGAACTCTGATGGTGTCGTGCCGCACCACTGGAGCGAACGTCTCATCGTAGTCTTGGCCGTATTTCTGGCTGAAACCGCGGGCCACCAACCTGGCTTTATACGCATGAGTCTTCCCATCGCTGTCCAGCTTCCTTTTGAACACCCACTTGCTAGTGATGGCTTTCTTGCTGGGCGGCAAATCCTGTAGCTCCCACACCTTGTGATGGTTCAGAGATTTCAATTCTTCCTCTGCTGCCTTCTCCCACTTGACACGCTGTCGTCGTGGTAACCGCTTGACTTCATCCCAGTCCTTCAGTTCCTGGTGTGGGTCCTCCTCCACCTGAAGAGACAAGAGCTTCGGAGGGATACCTTTGTTTGCTCGCTCAGAGCACCTTGTTGGCTTTGTTGGAGTTTGAGATTCCACAATGCCCTGTGTTCCATCTTGTCCTTGTTCCTTCCTAGGACGCCCTCGTGGCCTCGGAACTGGCTTTACTGGGGGCTGCTCAATATCAGCAACGTTGTCTCCATCGTCTGGCTCGACCGTTTCTTGGGATGGGCCTTCCTCAGCCTTGTCCTGCTGAATGGAATCGTCATCCCTGTCATCATCTTCCTCTGGGGCCCAACTATCTGGTTCCACCCCTTCTTGCTGATGATTGGCTGCCGGGCGATCTTTACTGCCAATCCCCTTGAAGATCTGGCAGCTGGTGCTGTACCGGATGTTTCCGGTCTTCAAATCCAGCACCCTGTACCCTTTGTTGCTGTCGTCGTACCCGACGATGACCCCTTCTTCAGCTCGGTCCGAAAACTTTGTCCTCTTTGCCTTTGGAACAAGCGTCAAGACTTTTGATCCAAAAATCCTGATGTGGCTGACATCGGGCTTCTTCCCGAAGTACAGCTCATGCGGTGTCCGCGCCACGGCGCTACTGGGTAGTCGATTCTGTAAATTGACTGCCCAACTTAAGCTTGGTCCACATTGCACGTGCATTGCCGCACTTGCGAATGTGCTTGACGATACTGTCCTCCACATTCAGCCTGATTGTGGATGCTGCTCGGTCGTTGTTATTCCGCCAGTCCTCGGACGGGCTTGCAGGCACTTCCTCGCTAACAACCGTCCAGCACTTGTCTCTAACCAGTAGATACTTGGTTTTCTCCCTCCAAGTGCCATAGTTGCTTGCATTCAGGAAAGTGATCCCTGCCTTGCTGACTCGAGCTGCCATTGTTCTGGCTCAAAGTGCAATACAATTAAAAGTTCAACAATTATCACTTGGGATGTCCGCAGACTCCTCCCTAACCGCAATACTATTAAGCTAATAGTTGATTTCTTACTGTGCTAGCTACTTCTGTAGCTCTCCAGTGTTTCCAGCTTAATCCTAAGCTGCTGTCTGGGTGCAATTCCTGCACTCTAGAAATTTATTGTAATTTCAGGCCAGACTCACCAAAATTAGTTTTCCAGCTAAAGCAATATCCTCTAGGCCCATAACCTGCTGAATTTATGACTCCAGTTGGAAGTAAATTGGCGTTTATTTCGTGTAATTCAAATGACATACACCCACACTGTCCCTGCGTAAACAGCAGTTAGCCAAGAACAATAGCCCAGGGCAAAAGGGTGGCAAAATTAGCCGTAGGCATGGTTGCCCATAGCAACCCTAGCCAGACGAGATGCATCGTCTGCACTATAGGGGTTAACAACATGGCACACAACTAGGGTAAGGTGCACCATTTCTAACAATTCCTAAAACTATTCCCGCATGTGTATTTTTCAAAATAAAACGTTAATTGGATTTAATTAAAGAAAGTGAAAATTCGTGTGGTATTTGGACAGTTATAAACCATTGAAAACAATCAAGAGACACTGCTGCACAATCATTATTAATATTTCGTCTGAAGTCCTTTTGATTCTATAACAGCTGGCAGCCTGTTTCGCATTGAATAAACCAGAGATTAAACTAATTAATGTCAATTTTACACCATGCATTCTTCTTGGAGCACTTCTCGCAGTTAATTTTTGCCAGTTACTTTATGTTTTCGTACTTTCAAGTCTTATTGATGTCAGAAATTTTCTATTATGTTAAGGTCTGGTGACTGGTCTTCTGGTGACATTATAAAGCAACCACTCACGAGTTTTGCCTGTAGCATGCTTTGGGTCGTTGTCTTGTTGGAAAATAAAAGTGTCCTGCATAATTAAATCTTGAACAGTTAATTCCATCAATTCCTTTGATCACAGTCAGATATCAGCACGAATAATCCACGACGCATTTCGTCCACGTGCTATGGACTCATCAGGTGGATAACAACGTATTGAAAACGTTATAAGGCAACAAACCACCAACGCCACCTAGAAGACCAGTAAGAAACCCAAAACATCAAGAACCCCCTTGGAAGAGACAAGTTGGCACTTACCCGTGAAGCAAGAACAGCATAAAAGGCCACCGCCAACGGAGAAGCTTCAGACAGCCTGGCTCTCCTGACAGCAGCTCACCAGCAGTCAAGTGCGGCTCCTGAAAGGAAAAGGAATACATCCATGAACTATTTTGTGCTTGCTCTTGATTCTTTACTGTTAAGTATTCATGTCGCATTCCCAAGGTTCTATGTAATTGCCAAAATAAATCAGTCGTTTCTATTGTAATATGGACTCCAAAGTGATTCTCTCCTGAATTGGATTCTACCCAGGACTCTCCTCAGCAATCTTCCGACCATTGGACTTTACCTCTCGGACCACTCGGGTCTTGGACCAGCAATTCTAGGCCAGGACCATCCGACCAACCTCCCGACTAGCTCGGGACTGCCCTCGCTACCCGATTTTCCCCCACGGCATCCGACCCGACCCTCGGCAGGAAGTACCCTCCCCAGTCTGATCTGATCGAAGCCGACCAGTGGCACCCCGACGTACCCCATCCTGTACGACTGAGTCCCATAACTTGCGCCCAACTCGTCTCGAACACCATCAGGTGCTCTCGATCAGCCACAGCGGCCTAAGCAACCTCGGCAAACACCAAATAAACAGCAGATCACACCGACCGGCGTCATGATCACTGTTGCTCCATCTGACCCAGACAATGCCAGGCAAATACGGGTCCATCGGCTCACCGACCTCAGGTCGGAGGGTTTCATTCAGATCCAATGCCTGCTCCACGACCTGATCCTGACGGCGGTCCTCGACTCCGGATCCAGCACGTCCGTGGCTGGCCTCGGCCTATTCCAACACCTCCGCCGCAACAAGGTACCCATGCGACGGGTTACCAAAAGTGTAATCCTCGCCAACAACGAGAACAGTATCGTCCACACCAACGAGGTGACCACCACGGTCTCTTTCCCTGACCGACCCGAACCGCTCTGACCGTAAAAATTGAGCTGACCTTGATCCCATCCTTCCCAAAGGCGGACTTGCTGATCGGCGTCGACTTCATGGCCCGTCACCAGTTTTCCCTACACCCACACACGCACTCATGGTCGACCCCTGACCATCATCGATGCAGACTATCATCCGGAAACTAAATCGGGTCACGGAAGCAGACCTCTACCCACTACCCCGCATTGACGACATCCTTGCGGACATAGAAGGGAAACCTTTTATGTCCACTCTCGACTTCACCAATTGCTATTGGCAAATACTTATTGCCAAAGCCTGCCAAAAATATTTCACCTCCATCACTCCGTTCGGTACGTTTTGCTACACACGCATGCCTATGGGAGCCCGCAACTCATCGGCCCACTGCCAGCGTGTGATCGACGAAGTTCTCCGATCAATTCCCGACGTAACAGCTCGAGCATACCAGGATGATCTCCTGGTGGCGAGCAACATCTTCGAACAACATCTGCATGAGCTCGAGAAGACCTTCACCAGGCTCCGACTGGCGATCTTTGGACTCAAACGCCCCAAATGTGAATTGTTCACCCAGACGGCTAAATATCTCGGGCACCTAATCTCAATCGACGGTATCAGCTCGAACCCGACCAAGGTCGCGGCCATCCTCGACCTCCCACAACCCCGGGACGTCCACCAAGTAAAATCTTTCCCAGACTCCTGCAAGTGGATTGGCAGATTTATACCCGACCTGTCGCACACGGCTGCCCCCCTTAATGACCTAACCAGAAAGGATGTGCCCTTCATCTTTTCCCAGGCCTGCCTAGAGGCCTTTCAAGCTCTGAAGCTTAAACTGGCCTCCGCTCCCATATTGGCACAGCCCGATTTCAAACAGACTGTACACTGACACCAGCCAGGACGCCATGGGTGCATTTCTGGCCCAAGGGGATGACGACCACATACGGGTAATCGCATACGCCTTCAAGACCTTCTCCAAGGCCCAATTCAATTACTCCGCGACGGAGAAAGTGGCTCTCGAGGTCATTTGGGCGATCAAAAAGTTCCGTGAATACCTAGAGGGTCTCCAATTTGTGGTCCACACCGACCACAGCCCACTACGCTGGCTCATCGCGCACAATTGACCAGAGGGCCGCCTGGCCTGATGGATCATGGAGGTACAGCAATTTGTATTTGACATTAAATACATTCCCGGGAAACTGAATCATCTCGCGGACCTCCTATCCCGATCCAAAACCCGCCCCGACCCGATCGTCGTCGTCCAGTCGGTCACACTCACCGACAAAGTATTTTCAAGGGAGGAGTTCAGTCGCATGCAATGCCAGGACACATTCTGCGGGCCGATCATCCAGGCGCTGGCTCACCCCCTCCTCGCCAAGATCAAGAGTTCCGCACATTTACCAACAGGGGTTACCTGGTCATACATGGCGTCCTGTACCGACAGTTTCGCATGATGGAGAACGACTCACCCCGACTGGTGATTCCAGCCCCACTCCAACAACAGATCTTGGTATGGTCTCATGATCACCCCACAGCCGGTCACCCAGGCGTGGCTGCTACCATGGCTCAGGTTCCTGAGAAATTCTATTGGCCCAAACTCAGACATGCCAACATTGCACACATCGAGCGATGCTCCCCATGCACCAAACACAAGCCCATCACGTCGGATCTCAAAGGCCACTTAGCCTCCCCCGTGGTGTGCCCCCGATTCGAGAATATATCCGTAGACCTCGTCGGACCACTTCCACAAACCCCGCGGGGCAATGTGAACATCCTTAGTGTCTGCGACATCACCTCAGGGTTTACCAAGCTGTTCGCTATCCCCGACGCCAAGGCGGAAACCATCACCAAACTACTCATCGAGGAGATCAGCCTCCGATACGGGACCCCCAAAACCGTCAAGTGCGATAATGGGCCACAATTCGCAGCTGCCCACCTACAACAAGCCATCACCACCATGGGTTTCTCCATCCTTCATGTCGCGAGTTGCCACCCCCAAGCGAACCCGGTCGAGCGACGCCACAGGGACCTTCGTGCCCAACTGGCCATCGCGGTAGGAGCACGCCATGATGCCTGGGATTTATACTTAGCAGCAGCCCGATGGGCCCTTAATACCCACACCAACAAGAATACACATACCTCGCCGTTCGTGGTTACTTTCGCCCGCACGCCCCGCGCCCCTCAGGACAATCTCCTCCAGTTTAACGAGTTCTGCACAGACTCCAAGTGCGTCGGCAACCCGTTAAGCTCATTCCTCAACGACACCTCACAAGTCCTCCTGGAAGTACAGGCCCGACTGGAAGGCGCCCAAGATGCCCGACGCTTACAGCACAACGCCCGACACCCCGACCGCACCTTTTAACAAGGAGACCAAGTGTACCTCACGCACAGGGCACTCAGCTCGGCACATAAGGCATTCTCAGCCAAATTCGCTACACGCAGAGAGGGACCATTCCGGGTCTCCAAGAGAGGGACCATTCCGGGTCTCCAGGGTAGTCACCCCCGTCATCTACGAAATCTTCGACCCCATTCGTAATCGGGTCGTCGGACAACACCACATCTCCGACCTAACCAGGTACCCCGCCGAAGAGGCCCTCGAAGAACCACCGCCCACTGGGAACACCACACCCGACACCCCAATCGCCCTGGAAAGGCCGACTACACTTCCGCCCAAAGTCACGGCGTCAGGCCGTGTGGTTTGCAAACCAGCCCGATTCCAGTCCTTGCAGATCGTAGATCTCTCCACATCACTGAAGGATCTTATGGAACACTTTGACCCTCGCATAGTCCGATCCTTCATGGCAATGACCACGGAGTTCCTGGACGAACAAGGCATCACCGACAACGCGGAGAGAAAGTTCGTTAAACACTCACTTACCATTCAGCACTTCACTGCCCTTCGAACCCTAAACCAGGCTTTCCCGCATCACCACAATGCGGCCTGCACCACCAACTACAAAGTTATCCGGGCATCTCAAATCCTTAAAGAGAAGGACTAACCGACATCTATAGCACCGCCTTACCCAGATGTCCTCAATCCCACATTCTACAACAATAGGGAGACACTCACTGATGACCAACTCCTCATGGAATACATAGGCTTCGTGAAGTGGCCAACTTTGCGCCCTGCCCTTAATCCCAGAACAAAAGACTGCAAGCACCCAATATCGGTCATCCGATCCAATTTCCTGTTCACACATAAGCTCGAATTTTTCCCTGATCCCACGTCCCCACTCCCGCGTGCACCAAACTCGGCCCTTACCATTGGCCCACTACCCAGTCAGATGACTCACATCCGGGTCCCAACGTCCAGCGACTTGACGCCGGACCCACTCAGTAGTAACGATTACACCAGCCAGTGCACCTTGTCGTCAGTTACCCTTCAACTCAGTGGTGCCACCCGACAATTCACAACCTCGCCGACCCCCGCCATAGGGACGAATTGGACCAACGGTCTCCCAGCTGGCCCACGCGGCACCAACATCATGGATCTTCCACCCACCCTGTTCGTCGACGCCACCCTAGCCGAACTACGGGCCATGACCAAGTATCCGGATCCTACCGGCCCCGACCTCGCCAGGTGGAATAAACGTTTTCGCACCAACCAGCCTAACACCAGCGCGGATCCACCAGCCCATATCACCCGACCACCATCGGAAGTTGTGCACCGCGAACCAGTAGCTAGGATGCACCAATCTCTGCTACACATGCTGGACACCGGATTTCACCTGCTGACAAACATTAGCAAGAGAGGCGCTCTGTTACGCTCACGCAGACATCATGGGGCTGCAAAAGAAGTACATCGCAATGCGGACAGACCTTGTCGCGACCAAACGCCGACTGTAACGAGCCGTCGAATACATCAGACAGCTAGACAGCCAAGTAACGCCCTCCCCCCTCACCACTAGACAGGAGTTTGGCACTCAGACCTTCTTTGCAGGGGAGTTGGAGGCACTCCGTCAACTGGAAGCATTACCCATCTTTAGATAGGTCGACATAGCTGCAGCAATCAACATACCACCAGACAACCCGACGCCATCTGACGACGAAGTCTTCATGGGGGGGGGGGGGGGGGGGGGGGGGGGGGGG
>JAQFYZ010001846.1:0-20342 GCA_034695085.1 Cylindroiulus punctatus
TGATTTTAACTACGGAGCATTATTAACGGGAGGACACCATGGCGTTCCTCCAAATTTATATGAAATAAATATGTAAACTATAAAACATTAAATAATTAAGCTGCGATAAATGTATTACATTTTATGGAAATGCGCATCTTGATATTTTACCATAATATGACATTCTTACTGTACTTCCATTCATCAAAATTTTATGATTAGCAAAATACATCTGTATTAAACAGCATCCATGGACATTTTCAATCTCTTCAAAATATGTATCAATTTTTTGATGCAATTTTTTTCATGACCCTATACTCAAAAATGGTCTTATATGGCATTCCAGACCCCATATGTGGTCTTATACATGACCATACATACACTTATATGGCTTTCCAATCCCCATATATGGTCTTATACGAGTTGCCATATATGGGCATATATGGCATTCAAGACCCAAGCATTCAAGACATGTGCATATATGACATATATAATCCCATACATGGCCCTATTACATTTTCCCACCCGGGCTGCCTGCGGGTGCATTAAATTGAATTGAGATGCAAAATTCAGACGAGCAGTTCCAGAAGAGACACACACCTGATACAGTGTAATATAAAATATGAAGAAAAAGATATGCATTTTTCTGAATATTTTTTTGTGTTGCGTTACTTTATAGAAACGTATAATAAATAAGGAAAACACAAAACTAACCTTAGTTGGAAAACTAATAAAACTAACCTGAGTTGGTAAAAAAAACATGGAATACTCACCTACATGTAAGTTGGTGAACAACATGGAAAAGTAACCTAAATGGCAGAAAACACAAAAGTAACCTAAGTTTGAAAACTAATAAAACTAACCTAAGTTAATGAAAACCATGTAAATGAAACAGATGAATGAAAACCATGAAAAAGAAACAATTGGAAGAAAACGCAAAACTAACCTAAGTTGGAAAACTAATAAAACTAACCTGAGTTAGTGAAAAACATGGAATACTCATCTACATGTAAGTTGGTAAACAACATGGAAAAGTAACCTACATGTATAGTTTTCTAAGACTTTCACCAATGCGGCACAAAAAACAAGTGGGTAATTCGCAGAAGTTTGGAATACTAATAAATGTGGCATTAATTATTAATGTCGGTGGCAATGCCCTTGGAGGTAGGCCTACCCTAAGTATGGTCGATCCGAGGGTGCGACTGGCTGTACTTAATCGTGTCACCTTCAGACAGTGTGAAATCTCCAGTTTCAAATAAAAAAGTTAAAAACGGTGTAGCAGCGAAACAGCTGATGGGCTTAGCAACAGCGTCGCAATTAAGGTCACTGAAAAAGAGACGAAATTAAAATTAACTACTGGCTGCTCCATTAACACCTTCTTGCATCGATCAACGTTTGCAATTTATAACAAAAGACCATTTTCAACAACGTTTCGATTGACAGTGAAACTCGGGCCAACTTTCGTGGGGATTTCCTGCCATTCACTCCCAGAGGTCAAGGGTCATTTCGATCCACTCACTTCATGCTACAGCACATGGAGAGCGTCCACAAATTATGCAAGCATTTTACAACAAAAAGGAAGGAAAAATGATAGCAAATTCAACTGTACAGAATGAGCAGAAAAAATTGCACAAACTGAAATAGAGATGTAAAACACATCGGAATGACATGCCACCCAAGAACAAAAATTGTTTTAGCAAAATGGGGAAAAAAACATATACGAGCATGCACACAATAGACCTAGGACATTCATATATTAATATTTCAACGATTCGACACTGAAAAAAAAAATTAATTCAATAGAGTTGACATTAAGATGTTTGTGGGGTTCTCATGTATTTTCTCCTCTGAGATGTTTCGGGTCATTAGAACCCTTAACATACAATTGGGGGATAATTCTACGGTGGGTTTAACAATGCACAAACAACAGTTCACCAATAAATTCTTTCAACAGAAAAGTTCGGTTTTCTGGTCCATTTCATTGTTTGGGGCCTTTGCCCTATTTGGATGTATGGCCCCTGGTGAGGGGCTTCACCGTGTCTGTTTCGTGTTTTTCCCTATCTGACTCTTGTGGGGATTTCCCATCAGCTGACTATCTGATAACTGTCAACTAATTGCTTCGGTGATCACCACACTATCTGATAGTCATCTGATAGATCATAGTCCCCTACATGTACAGTAGAACCTGTCTAAGTCAATAATGTAGGGACCGAGCATCACGTATCGGTTTAGACAGGTTATTGACTTAGGCAGGGACATTAATCAAGCATGGGGACGAGCTCGGGACCGGCCAATATTAGGTTATGGAGGTTATAAGTTTACACAGTATACGTTAAGACAGGTTATACTGTACATGTATATGGGGCTATGCTCAGATATAGATAATTTTTATGTTTTTTAATTTAATTATTTATTTAGTAGTTTGCCCGAAGTTCCTTAGCTTTCCTTATCTTGTATGGGCTACAATTAGCAACAATTACAATTAGCAACAATTACAATTACAATTAGCATTTCGGTTAACAAAAAAAATACAAAATGAATCAGTGAAAAAGTAAATACAATATACAAATTTGCAATGTTTGAATAATTATACGTTAACAAATAAGCAAATACAACAAACACAATTTAAAAAATGAAAATGAAACGAAGTGATATTAAAAATTTCAATAATATACCTATGTAAATACACATATCAGGATTAAATTATAGCTTATCACGGTGTTATTTTGGAATGTTATGTTCCTTACACAGGAGATGTAACTTCAACTTTCTCTTTAGCTCTCCAATGTTATTTATTAGTAAAATTTGTTCTGGTAACTCATTGAATAGTGCTGGTATTATAAATTGCCTGACCTTTTTACCATAGTCATTTTTAACTTAACTCAAGCTGGTTTTCTCGTTGCTCCGTATAGGGTTCTGCCGGGTTGGTCGCTTCCGACCGGCGTTCCAGAGGCTTTGCCGACAAGGAGCTGACTGATGTCCGACTTGAGGAGCCGGATCTGGCGGACCTTGAAGACCTGCACGAACGGTTCCTTTTCGACGGCAGCATAGGGGGCGGCATAGGGGGCTTCTTCACCTTTCTAACGAACATCGGGGCAGCGTTCTCTTCCTTCGTGTCCCAAGTTGGCAGCTTCGCCGCCTCCATCTCGGACACCATCTTCAGTCAGGTGAGCTTCAGCTTCTACCAGTCCTTCAGCGCCTTCTTCGGGGGCTCCGGCGGGATCAGCGTCAACCTGCAGGACCCCACCGACTTCATCAAGAATGCCCTGCTTCCGGTGCTGGTGCCCTGCTTCCACCTGGACGCCACCAAGGACGCCAGCCTGAGCTTCAATGTGCCCACCGGGTTCGACGCCAGTGGCAACGCCGCCTCCAGCGTCCAGATCTCTGTGAGCGCCATCTACCAGAGCCAGCTGGCCGTGGCCATCAGCAAGCAGCTGAACGGCAGCGGCGTGGTGGACGCCGTGGTCGGCCGGTGCAACAAGAACTGCACCACGGAGGAAATCATCGTGGTGCTGGTGGGCCTTCTCAACGTCACCCTGGGCAACTCGCTGCCCAGCGTGGGCGGCTCTGTCAACAAGACGGTGTACATCCAGTTCGTGATCAACATCTTCGCCAAGGGCGGCAAGGACCTCATCAAGGTCATCCTGAACAGCATCAACACGAAGGACGATCTGGGCAAAGCCATCCTGCAGTTGGTGGCCTACCTGAACCTCAAGTTGCAGACCCAGGTCCAGCAAGGCACCCTGTCCATCACGGACCTCATCACTGCCTTCGTCACCGGCAACTTCCAAGCCCTTCTCAACAAGGCCCTCAACGCCAACGGTGTCTTCGACTTTAACATCTTCCTGCAGATCCTGCCACCCAACATCCAGCAGATCTTCCAGCTCCTCCTGAAGCCGCTGGGCTTCGCCATCGGCGGCTCCTTCGACGCAACCACCTTCTTGGCCACCAAGTCCGGCGGCAAGACACTGGCGCAGATCTTCAACATCACCGACGTCAGTCAGTTCAACGGCCTCAGCTTCGGCGCCTTCTTGAACCTGCTGTTGAAGGGCGGCGCCGGCATCGGGGTGAACTTGGGCAGCGTCCTCTCCAAGGGCTACAAAATTGACGTTGACGAGCTCCTGAAGGACTTCAGGGCCCTTCTGGCCGATGGCGTCCAGATCAGCTTCAAGAAGGTATTGAACGACTCCGGTGTCCACTTCGACCTCGACGCCGGCGTCGACCTGCCCGACTACCCTGTCACAGACGTCTTCGACTTTGCTGGATTCTTGCGCCTCATCGGCACGGCTTACGGTGCGGGGGTGGACATTCCATCGGTCCTCGCCGGGGTTAACTGCACCAGCGTCAACAAGGCCCAGCTGTGGGGCTACATCTGGGCCATCCTGAACGGCACCGCCTCCGTGGACGTGGAGGCCTTCTTCGCAGCCTTGGGCGTCCCGAACATCAGCACCTTGCTCAAGTTTCCCTCCAGCCTGAAGGGCATCGACCTGACCTGGTGGATTCAGCTGTTCGCCAAAAGCGGCCAGTTGGACCTTCCGAGCATCGTCAAGGGCTTGAACTGCGGCGGTGGCGTTAGTGGCTGGGCTAAGCTCCTGTCCAAGGCCGCCGGAGGAATCGACTTCCCGTCCATCATCGGCAACCTCAACCTCACCGGCATCGACTTCGCCGGCCTCTACGCCGTGCTGGAGGGCTTCTTCACCGGAGCTGCCCAGGGCTCCATCAGCGACATCTTCCAGAAGTGCCCGGGGATTCCCAAGATTCCTGGCATCACCGACAGCGACAGCTTCACTAAACTGCTGGACGGCAAGGCTTTGATAGCTCTGGCCTTCGGTAAATCCTCCGCGGTAGACTTCTTCTCCAAGTTGATCAGCAGGATGCCCAACTTCCCCAAGGTCCATAAGACGTCCAAACTGCTCCTGTCCGGAAGTGGCAACATCACCCTGGCTGCCATCCTCAAAGATCTTGGCATCGTCAACTACGGCGACCTAGGCGTGGACCTCGATTTCGACATATCGGTCTTCATATATGCATTCTTCAAGAGCGTCGGCTTGGACGCCTCCGTCTTGGCCCAGCTGGAATTCGAAGTTCCTCACTTCCAGACACTGCTCCAGGTCCTGAAGGCAGCTGCGCAAGGCAACCTCACCATCACCATCGAAGTTCTGCTCGGAAGCTTCGGACTCAAGAACCCCGGCGCAGTCTTGCAGTTGCCCGGCTTTCAGTGGCTCAAGACCCTCGACGTCCAAATTCTGTTGAATATCTTCGTCGGTATATTCGGCGCATCCAGAGCGGACCTGATCGCTGTAATCGACAACTTCAAGCTGCCCGAATTGGACATTTCCGGTTTCCTGAGCCTCGTCTACGGTGGGAAGTTGGGCGATTACGACCTGTTCGGACTCCTGAAGAAGATAGGCTTCGGCGGAAAACTGGACTTCGGAAACCTTAAAATCATCATCGAGAAAATCTTCAAGGCAAACGCAACTTTGGTAGGCTTCTTCGAGGCAATCGGAAGCGCCGCCCTGTTACCGGTCATCAACTTCGCCGATGGATCTCAGAACAAGCAGCTGACGGTGACTTTCATCTTGGAAACCATCTCTGGATGCAAGATAAACTACCTGGACATCCTGCAGCAGTGCCAATTCCAGTTGCCGGACGCTAATCTGTTTTGGGACTTCATCAAGGACATATCGTTCAACAGAACCAGCAGCAGTCTGAGGACCTTCTGGCTAGGCCTCGGCTTTAAGAACATAGGGGATATCATCAAGATACCAGGCCTCAACTGGGACGCGGACATTCTCCTGAATCCCATTCGTAATTTCATCTTGTGGAAACTCAATTGGGACATAACGGTATTGAAGTCCTTGCGCAGCTTTGCCCCAGATTTCCCTAGGGTATTCGCCCTATCGAAACTCATACTAACGCAGGCGGGCAGTGTCCAAATTGGCGATTTGTTCCAGTGCAGCGGTGCACCAAATATCTTTGACGTTTTCCCAGAGTCTCAGGCGTTTAAGGACATCGACTTCACGAGTATTGGCCCTGCGATTTCAGGACAGAGTGGTTTGGACATAAACGTCGTTATTTCCATTATTGCGACTTGGTTTAACAATACCGGAAGCACTACAACTGCCACGACAAGAGTAACCGGTGGAGGCACTACACCAGGCGTGACCTCAGGCACCTCCCAGACAGGCGGGACCTCAGGCACCGCCCAGACAGGCGTGACCTCAGGCACCGTCCAGACAGGCGGGACCTCGGGCACCGTCCAGACCGGCGGGACCTCGGGCACCTCCCAGACAGGCGTGACCTCGGGCACCGCCCAGACAGGCGTGACCTCAGGCACCTCCCAGACAGGCGTGACCCCAGGCACCTCCCAGACAGGCGGGACCTCAGGCACCTCCCAGACAGGCGTGACCTCGGGCACCGCCCAGACAGGCGGGACCTCGGGCACCTCCCAGACAGGCGTGACCTCAGGCACCTCCCAGACAGGCGTGACCTCAGGCACCTCCCAGACAGGCGTGACCTCAGGCACCTCCCAGACAGGCGGGACCTCAGGTACCACCCAGACAGTCGGGACCGCAGGCACCACTCAAACACGCGTGACCGTAGGCACCACCCAAACAGGCGTGACCACAGGCACCACCCAAACAAGCGTGACTGGAACCACCACATCCAGATTGACCACACCAGGCGTGACTGGAACCACCACATCCAGATTGACCACACCAGTTGTGGTCACAACCACACGTGCACCGTTTTGCGACACATTATGCCCATGCCCATTAGGTTAGAATATAACAACCAAAAAGCACCGACAAAGATATCTTTCAATGGAAAACTACATATTAATTCAACTTTTGCAAAATGTTTCACACTGTAAATCATTATTTTTCTAAACTTGACGAAATTGCTAATGGATTTCTTCCATTTTCCGTCCACTGGGAAGTTTAAATGACCCAACTTGTAACCGAATTTTTTTTTCTGGCATATGTAGTTTCGGCTAAAAAAAAGGGAAATTTACAGGAAATAGAACTCATAAATGATGTGAAGATGCAAAATTGTAATTAATATGACTCACACCATTATTATATACCCTGCAGTCACCCGTTAGAAAAGTACAGTGTTATGTAATCAAAAAGTTGTTAATTTTTCAAAAGTTTATTTGCCAAATTTTCTTGTAATGTTATGAACTTGTTGTTGATTATTGTTATCAAATACGCCGTATAAAGCATCTATTAAAAAAATTCAGCTATGAAAGTTATCGCCTTTGTAATATTATTTTTTTTACATGATATTGAAATGAAAATTAACATTCTTCTCTTTAGTGACCATAAATTCAAACAAATTTGAGACAAAGCAAGCGGCTACGACGTGCTTTGTCTCAAATAATATTGGAATGACAACTGACATCATCAATCCTACGATAAACTATGACATTATCGTTAGTTTTACTTTTCAGTTTCTCATTACAAGAAAATCCGCTTTGATGAAAATACCTGGCGGGAATTCACATTTACTGGCTGAATTCATTACCAGAATTCCTCTACCAACCCCCACACAAAAAAATGGAAGGTATGAAAATCCAGAAAATGTAATATTTAAAATGGAAGTTAGGTTGTACCGTTCATGTACAATGTAAATATTTTGGCGAATACACAAGTGACCACCATGAATATAGGCTATAAAAAGATCAAGATAGGAGACAATAAATACGATGCTCAGTAACCCTTCGTAAACGAATATTTTTGTCATGTAAAGATTCACAAGAGACGATGTTATTTTTATGAAAAGATTCTACATGTACTTTGAAATTTCCCGCTAATGCTTGCGCGACACCAGAGTCACCTACTTGAGTAGGCCTATCAAGTAATTGTGTACGGACATCGTGGGTCGACACATACTGTAAATGTGAAGTACACAAACTGTGAACTGAAAGGAAATTGGCATAAATAGACATTGTAGCCTACATGAATGTCTGGACAAAACATAACCCGTAAATTGTGAACAAGGTAAAACCGTATATGTTGCTTACTTGATACATGACAGTGTCTCATTGTTCACGTGATATGTAGCATGATCATGATTCTAGCCTCATTCGACGGGTAAACAAAATGGCAGAGGAAATACGCGCCACATTTAAATTGGCAAGTCCACAATCGAAACTGAATCAGTACATTCACCATTGACGTCAATTTAGTTCTCAGCTCACACGTTAAATATTATTGCATGCCAACAGAAAACCATTCAAGAAATTCTAAAAACCGAGTTTCAAGCCCAAGAGAAAACCAAAAGTGGGTACTTCACCAGACTAGCGTAAATAAACTATTTGGTGCAGTTTTCAACTTCAAGTTTTACAAATTTCTATAGTAAGTAATGACGCCCTGGCCCTAACGACCAAAGTAATACAAGTTTTTGTTATCGGTAAGTGCCCAAACTTCAGTACGAGCATTTGATTCGTAAAACAAAAAGGGATATTCACCATTTTGTCGTCATATTGCAGAAGCAGCGACGAGAGCATCCTATCAAGCTGAGGTGAAGCGAATTTAGTGATTATGAAATCAGGACCATTGACATGTCAAGTGCATAACATGTTTCATTTGCTGTTTTAGTTGACATCAGAGAAGGTCGTTGGAGTGGAACATTTGGAAAAAATTCTGCCACAGCTCGTAAGTGCGGCTTCTTTGGCCACCACAGTAGCAACCATTCTGATACCTTTGCCCATTTGTAAAATCCACAATTTTTCTTTGCAGTTGCTGGATTTTTAGGATGCCCGATTCCAGGAACTGGAAAACTTGTCATAAGAAATTGCTCTTCTTACAATAATTAGCAAATAAATTTTGTTTTACCTAATCTTAATGACTTATCAATTAGTAATCAGACTTGGTAACAAGTTAACACAAAATACCTCACAAAATCAGGCAAGTTGCACGTGATGCCATGCTTAGCTAACCATTATCCCTGGTTACTTTCTAATGATAACTGCATTATTAATGTTCAATTATATTGAAAACATACCTTTAAGAGTTCATCTGATGACAAACAGATTTGAAATGGTACAAATGCTCGAACCTTCCTAAAGTAACGCTGATATCTTTGCCATCCAGAATCTAAAGGTGTCCCTTTCGGCGATCGTTGTTGAAAGCATGAGCTGACTGAAGAGAAGTTCTTCCAGTCACCTATGAAGTCCAAAAATTGAAGGATTGTACGTTATTACGACGTTTCGAAAAGGCCATTTTATTCAGATTATACGTGGGCTTTTAAGAGAACATTAGAAAAGGAGGGATAATAGTTACACGATACAACAAGGGCTATTTGAATGCATTATCTGACATAGGATGTTTATATAATGCAAAAACTGAGGGAAAGAAAAGTTGAATAGGAACTACACAATTTTCTACATAAATGAAACTGGTAATTTTAGCAATGCGTATCAATGATTATTTTGGTGAGAAAGTGAGTTTCTGCACCATGCTGGTAGCTAGAGAAATACAACTAAGTTGCTATGTACATAGCCTAAAACAAATCTGTGTCGGTAACCAGCGAACGAAAAGCCCACCCATTTCAGATATCTACAACCTTTACGATTGCACCTAAGCTAAATGACTTATAAGGGTGGACTTCAATCAATTACTACTAATTGGGTTAATTCACAAATTATACGATATCAGAAATTATGTGAAATTATGAAGCACGACCAACGTTTCATTGAAAGTAAAGAATGGCATGCATAATGACAATGCCAATACAATATAACGTACTGAGGCCACTAATTTTTGATTAAATGTGAAAATTCCCAGATTTTTCTAGAAAGGCAAATGATCCTAAATGTTGTTCTTTGGCCGTAGTTTACATCAAATGTATCTACGAAATATGCAAGGTGGTAGGTACAAATACTGGATATCTTTGGTAATGACAAACCAATGTCTGCCAATAAAATTTTCGGGATGAAACAACGATCAGTTAAATTCCATTAACTGATCCATTAACTTCAAAATATAAAAGCCCAGACGCATTTCAAATGAACCTTGTACAGTTCCCTTTTAAGTTCAAAAAATTGGGGATTCCTACACAACATGGACAAACATGAGAACAAAAAACACAACTAATGTTCAACTATTAGGCTCGCTCAATGATTTACCATATTGGTTTCTATATAAATGCACATAGTAATAAAAAAACGTTGTTTCCGTAACAACTTATGAGTACATCGTCATTGATTTGCACTGTTAAAGAATAAACAGTGGTTTATCTTTAGCTTGAAATTAATAATGCTGATCATATCAGGAAATCGACCTTCTTCAATTTAAGGTCATCGGCTTTGTGCTATTAATTATTTGTGCAAAATTGTGCTCGTCATCCATATTTTCATAGACATTAATTAAATTATGTACCGGAAATCTCGGTGCGAGGTCCTAATATACCTAGGTACAAGTATAAAACTAAATTACAAATATACCAAAAATATCAAGTCGGTATGTCAGCCATAATTAAAAGTGATAACTGCTCCTATTAGCATGTAATTATTATCCTGAAGACTCGAAAGTTCTTTTTCAGACAAATTTTGAAGAATTATTATAAGCAGTATAACATATATACAGTATGAAATCGTGTACGCAAAATTTATGATAGAAATGAACAACCTATGTTCAGGCACCATAACTTTTGAAATTAAAATTAGGAATATCATTAGCCATGACTGAAAATTAATTTTTCCACTGCTTCACACCAAAGTTTTAAAATAATGTATAAAGCAAATCTTTAAAAAAAATTCCGATGTGAGTTTGGGAAGATATATTTTCTAAATGTACAGCTGCATTAAAACAATGGACTTATGTGCATATAGATATGAATGTAGGAGATTCACGACAAAAAATTATCATACAAAGCAGCGAATAAAGGCTGCAAATGGTGGTAATAAATAAGTTAAAAGGAAACAAATCGTGCAGCACCACGTAAAATACCTAAATCATAGGGCAATCCACAGAAACATGAAAATGTAAATATTAATCTTTGCTCGATATTATAACCTCCAAGTAGATCATAATCCAAGGAAAAACTGAAAGCACTCGCACGTGTGAATTCTAAATTAAGTAGTCGTGCCCAAAATCTCGAACTGGGGCAGTCTACACAATCGGCAGTTGAAAGGCCATGCAATTTCAAAATGGACATAGAGGGCATGTAGTATTCGTGGAAAACGAAAAATTCCGGAATTCCTAACATTTTTGTGATGGGCAAAATATGGATGTTCGAAAGCTACAGTATCTTCAAAAATGAGTTGGGAATCATTTTCAAAGCAAGAGAAAACAGTAATTATTCGGAAAATCTACAGTACCTGAACTGGAAAAGTCATTATAACACCAAATCCCGTGCATTAACAGTCACATGCCAAAATTTGTCCAAATGTAGGAACTTTGGATTGAGACCGATTTTGACCCGACCGCAACATTGGAACTATGACGTCACCACATGCACTGGAGCGCCACCTAGCAGGCGATAGAAAATTACAGGGTTACCCAAAAAAAATTTTGTAACGGAAAATGGAAATAAATTGATGTAAATGAATCATTTAATGGGTACCATGCAATTCATTATTTTCCAGAATAAGTCAAGGTCGTTATAACACAAATGTGTAATTTGGGTAAGATGCAAAACTATTTTTCAGAAGAAATTACCAACCAAAAACAGTTTGTCGTCTTTTAGTCTAACCTGTCCCAACTCATAGAAGTAAATAAATATTTCCAGAAAATAAACATGCAACATGCATTTTTTTCAGAAAATATGTTTTTAAAGCAGAAATAAACCAAGAAATACAAGGTGATACTGATAAAGCAGCGACAAAAAAATTGCAGAAGTCGTTTAAAAATGTGCCAAAGAAATTCAAGGTAAATTAACGGTACAACTAATTGGGTGAATAAATGCCAACTATACCCATCTTAAATGCAATGATATACTCATCAGAAAATAGGCGAAATGTTTGCTTTTCTTAAACACAAAAAGCAAATTATAACTACACTCGACGATACGCCTGCAGTTTTGTGTCAAATCTGAATTAAACTGCCATCATTATTCGTTAAAGGACAACTTAAGATGTACCTTTGGCATTTTGTTTCAGGCAAGTGACATATTTCACCTCGCAGCTAGACAATGCATTTATGTTACAATTTTAACAACGTTTCATAACATACTGTGCAGTTAAATTTGCCGCAATGGAGGCGTGAAAAATGGGTGAGATTACGAGTGATACGAGATACTGACTGGAGCGATGATACAAGAAAAAATGGATGCCCAATAAATGACCTGGAGATAAGGGACAGTGACATAGCTGGTATATAAAATTGGCTAAACTTACAAAAATTAACGTTTCACACAATTGCAAGCCAGGTGGTAGCTTGAAAACGGTCATAATTTGCGTCGACAACAAGAAATCCAGTGGGATTTACTGAGCTTCTTAGTAGCCCACTGATATTCAACAGATTTAGGTCCTCACTGTGTCAGCTGTCCGAAAGATACATATTATAAAATAATATAATTTGCAAGTAATTATGAATGGCTCACATGAAATAAGGAAAAACGAGATTTCAACAAATAAAATTAGGCGGACGAGAAACATACGAACACGCTTTCACTCCTTCGATGCTGTCAGCAGGGCACCAGAAATAAAAACCTAGCATTTACCCTACACCTAAAAACGAAGGACAATACTAGACGACGTTACATTTACACAGGTACACGGCTACGGTAAACTTATGAGATTCAAATGTCACATTAGAGAGCAACAATTTCCATTTGTGGCGAGTTAATTAGGGTCCTTGAGATAATACGTCTATCATCCCAACCTCGATAAAAAACAGATAGTTGACGAAGGTGTATGTGCGTGATGATCAGTCCCCCGAATGGCATCGTTTACATTAATTGTGGGATACAAAAGCTCCTGACAAATCAAAGCTTCAAACAGAACTCGTAATAGAACCACCACTCATCGCCATCTATATGGGTTGTCTTCCTTTACCATACAAAACAAACAAGCAGATGGCACCGTGTGGTGGTACCATCACGAGTCGGTTAAAAAGACAATGACCATTAACCTAAAGGCAAGATGTGAAACCAAAACGATACACGTTCGAATAATCGGTTTGTAAGGGATAAGGAGATATTGTACAAAGCAAATAAATATTCCTCTTGGCCCGGAAGTATTTTAGCAGAGGGGAAAAGCTTGAAGCCAATTTTTGGTTACCATTTGTAGGGAAATGCTCAAGTCATATAATAATACCACAATGCACATACAAGATGCTCTCGTTTGTTCGTATTTTCCTTCCTGATTTGATGCCGTTTTCTGGACGGCATGTTTATATGGGGATGCGAAACTGTCTTCCTTTTTTGTCCAGATACCCATTAATGCTGCCAAGTGTTAAGTTTGTTTTCCTCGAAGATCACCCAAACGAAGTGTGACACCATGAGTAAATTCAATGGACTGGTGGTGTCCCTTTTCCGAGCATCCTCCTCTTCTTCTTCTTCTTCAGCGTGCCTTTATTTTTTTCATTTTCTATTTTTTTTTCTGATGAGCAATACTTCGTTTAAAAATGAAAACATTTCTAATGTTCCTTTACGGAATATTTCTTGAATCATGAGTAAGTGATGGCTTTAGTAAGGCGCAAAACGATTATAGCTTCCCCTGTACACCGCCGCCTATTAAGAAAGAAATAGAGAGAAAATCTTAGCACACCAATGATCACATGACTTATCACGAACCTTAAATAAACTAGATATTGACCTTGAATTATTAACAATATAATAATGGGACTTTTATAGACTAAATGATTTTTTTATAATTTATAGCAGCTGCAGCACATGGCACAAAGTTTGCTTGAGCATTCTAAATCTTATACTAATTTCAAGGGTGCTAACAATATTACTGTTAATTACTATTCAGACACCCATGGCTGCATAACCTTAAACGCATAACAAATTTTATGCATATTAAAAATTAAGAATTACTTTTCCAATATTACATCTGAACTTGACAGAATCAGATTGTCAAAATATCAATTAATACCCAATGTTATGATTCACACAACTATTTCATGTAAAGATACTGTATAAAATATGTGTTCAGTCTTCTCAAAGAATTGTTGATCACGGTGGCACTTGCTAATTTGCATCTGCACTTGGCACTGGATGATGGTTTACGGCTTCCAGTCGGGTCTTTTTGACCAGTTCTCTACTCACCCCATATCCGGCAACAGGTCCAATGCTATGTCCTAAGTAGGGGTCTGCATACTCCCGTCCATACCTAAGTAGGTACGTTGAGATGTCAGTCTTTGCAGAAGTGGGGTTTGGGACTACCGGTAATACAGAACTTTAAAAGAAAAAAGGGGTGTGAAAGAAAATGATAAAAATTAACCAAGATGCAGTTAGTAGTTGATTAGAACAACCGACACCTGAAAAGCTAGGAGAGCCTATTGAAAGTGACAGAAAGCAGAGACAGAAAACCCAATGCCAGCAGTGCTGCCATCAGGGGAGACTAGACAATGGAGAAATGACGTGCAACTATAAAGCGAAAACATCTACATATAGGAATGACCAGGGAACAACTGCTTAGATTACTAGTTGAAAAATACCAACTTGCTTAATAAATAAGATAAGAAAGAAGGTTTCGTTATACAATTATGGTAATGAGGTTTTTTAAATTCCATTCCACATCTACTATTTTCGGCTCAATTACCACAACGTTAATACTTCCTTAACTGTTACATAATATTTGCAAAGCGGACCATATTTACAATACAGTAAAATCTGAATCCAAAGGAAGAGCGTCTGTGAACATAAACCTCTCGATGCAAAAAGTAAAAATGGACTAAACTAAATAAGACTTGTTGTACTTGTAGTAAGGCAGACGTACACACGACAGAAAACACTCATATATGAAAGTGCGGGTTGGTTTGGAACAGCAAAGAAGACCAACAGCCACACTGTCACAACGTCATGTTTGCGTTACATGCATTACCTAGCTGCACATTCTCGTCCCATTATGTTTCCCATGTCCTGGCTATTTAATGGATTCATGCGAGCTGCTGCGAGGCTATAGGACAAATTGAAGCAAATAAAGAAGGGCTTATAAATAATAATACTGAATACTGTGTGTCAACACAATCTGTTGTGACAATGTGTTTTGGCGAATGGCCGAGAGCTACACAAAGCCGACAACATGATTGAAAATATCGCACAAGTTGTTTTTTTAAATGGTCATGACAATTCGTTTGGCAAACGATCACAAGCAGTAACACTTTTTTTTTAAAATTTTAAACCATGAAAATTGTTTCCAAAATTTTTCAATTCAAACTTTACAAACTTGAAAATCATTTTTACCAAGTGAAATTAGCTTGGTAGTTTTCAAGCTTCATTAATCATGTTTCTGAGATCTGGAAGAAAATTTCCAAGTCAATGCACTAGGACATGCATCATTGACCCACAAACAAATTGAGGTCAATTTACTCGAATGGAAAACATGCACATTCTTTGCAAAGATGGGAAAAATGCTCTTCTAATGGAGTTTACAAAATCGAACTCGTGGAGTGTAAGTGCATCACTAAATGTCATGGCAGCCCCCTCAAGGGCGACATTTCGTTATGATAATGTTTTTGTAGATGCAAAATCTAAAGTATATTTGATGCCTACCCGAAGTGTAGAGCAATCTCCTATCATCGGCATATCAAATCAAAACCGACGACTTGCTAATGTAACTGAAATTGCAGGCTTCATCAGTTTGTGAGGCATTCACAATCTCTAAGATAAAAGCAGCTTAGCACTTTTAAAAGGGTATCACGAGCTGCATTGACAAACAGGACATATGCATGCGATAAGGGCGCCTTCAAATTCAGATACGACTCCAATCAGTACAGAAGCGTCTTTTACAAAAATTAATTTTATAATGGATTCCTTTCAGCGTTTTGATGATAGGGATCAAAAAACACCACTCAAGTCTTTTAACGCCAAGTCTGCAATATTGGCCTCCATTGCCACAGAAAATATTCTGTGCCATGATATTACGGGTGGCAATGACAACAGAAAGCTAAGATGTGTGTCTTATTCTTTGGGATTTCTTAAAAAATCGATAAAGAACGAAAAAAATATATAACCACAAGAAAATCATTGAAGAATAGACTGAAATTAACGAGCAGAATTTTTTTGTCTTTGGTAAACTGTTTAAATATCCATTCTAAAATTATTTGAAATTAAAAAAGGTTGGCTTCTGTTACACTTTTGCCAAACCGACTTGCCCTAAGTAACTATGTATGACGTGTCATCAGACTGTAACAATTCAGACTACGAATGTAAATGTTCTCGATACAAACACGTACAAATAGACAAGAACAAGCAAGACCGGTGCGCATACTAGTCAAAAGTTGCTTGCCAAGTCAAACCACACTCAAGGAGTCATGCACGATGCAGTTAGTAACAGCAAGTATTGTGCGGTTGTTAAGACTTAAAAGGAGGAACAAGAAGGTAAAAGAGAAAATCAAGAATTTGGAAAAAGAAGAAAGTTCTGGATCCGGTCTGGGCTGGGGAGGGGAGGGACCAAAATACTTACCCTGCAACTGCAGCATAAGAAGCTACAGGTTGTGCCGCAGCAGCGGCTGCCGTGTACGCTCTTGCAGCTGCTGCCGTGTATCCGGCCGCTGCGGCAGCGGCATAGCCCGCCTGAAAGGAAAAAATTCTCCATGAAAACAACAATGTCTCAAGTAGGGTAGTCAATGGCAAAAAATTACTAGGCATGCCAACAACGGTAATAAAGGTAGCAACTTGCCACAAATCCAATAATGAAAACCAAGACACGACGTGATAAAAAACCAAAAACTGACAAAGTATCTCAATGAACACCGAAATAACCTTCGTAATGCAGCCAGCCATATAAGAAAATTGTCTTTTCGGACAGTAATGAAATTTCGTTTCGCCGTGCATTGAACTGGTAAAAATAAATTTGTCAAATTCGTAAAGCCGCCTTATTGTATTCGGTGACCACTGAAAGTAGCCATTATGAAGTGCGAACTTCAGCAGCCGCCGTTAAACATGACTAATAATTCAATTAACATAGGTTATGGTCTTAACGGTCTACGGCATGCTATATTGAACCATTAGCCGAAGTAATTGTGCATCTAACGGTGAATCTTAATACGCCAATTTGCTGCAATTTAGTCCCACGAGTTAAATTAATTACACCGTAAACTTCACATCTCCTCAAAAATGCCTTACGTAATATCACTGACACAAGTTCAACCAACGTTAACGCAGCCATTAATTAAATTTGTGGATAATGAAAAGTTGACTGGTAGTTCTTCAAACAATTTTACAACGCGATAAGCGTGTGATAGAAACCAGAAGGTGATGACGCCATAAAGAATCTGTAATTGCTATGAGACATTAATGGTTACAATAGAATCTCATCAGCAATCATTTACAAACTAAATGCACGTTTTTTCCAACCATCTTGGCGATCAGTTATTGAATTTGCAGTAAGTTGTATCATGCCAGCATATTTGTATTTTGATAAATGAAATTTCGATGTCGATTTTGTCCAAACTTACATGAAACGCTGAAACAGGAGCAGCATTTCTTACCTGAAGTTGGTATCTATCAGCTCCAGCATGAGCTAAGAAGGGGTCATAATACACTCCTCTGGAAAATAAACCACAGTGAACACATTGAAAACATGAAAAATGAACCGTACTACAGTCAGATTCGTGTCAAAATACCAAGACAAAAACTAGACTTTAGTCGTATTCGAGCAAACCAGATAAGCCAAAAAATTGTCTATAGTTTCAGCTATGGGCATGGTAGACTACAAAAAACGAAAACCTGTTTTTCGTTAACTTAAATATCGGCGCTAAGGTCTGGTCTCAGAACTTGGTATAAACAACTCATAAGTAAAGTTCCCCAAAGCAAACTTTTAATGCAAATCATGACTCCCAAAATTAAAAACCAGCGAACCATCGAAGGCCAGATGGTTACTGTGCAATTTCAATTAAACGGCTAGAGTATACACGAAAGTTTAAAAAAGCCATTTACTTCTGATTTTTTTTTCTTTGGAGGCATTTTTGCGTAAAATGCATTCAACAGAGGGCTTTAATGCGTAATTGGAAAAGGGAAAAAAATTTGGATGTATAAAAAACAGAAGCCACGCGCAAGATAGATTAGGAAGTAAAATAAGAAACGGAAGTAGAAATTGAAAATCGTGGGGAAATATAATGACGAAAAAAACTGTAGTGCTTGACAGAACACCTTAATGGATTTAAAACTTCAGATGAAAAACTAAGATCTGACAAATTTAATAGCAAACTTTTGTAAAAAAAGGGGGAGGGTGCGAGATTGATAAATCATAATTGAACAGGGAGTTGATATGAAGGCTACAAAGCACAAAAACCTTTACGTTGGGGGTAGGATAACGAAGGCAGGACAACTCCCACTACATGTAGTAGCATACAAGTAAATTACTGTAGTCCAAATAAAGAATGGACTGTGGAACAGCCAATTCGAGAGATTCAGCTTATAGATTTGGTTTTCCAGCGCAGGAAATGGTAAAACAAACTAGACAGTCACGATGTGAAGGGGATGGGAACAGGTTTTTTCAACCTATTGGTCTATTCTTTATTTGGACCGACTATATGGGATGTTTCAAAAGAATAATCATGGAAGAGTGCATTGTCACGTGACGCCATCGCCCAGCGCCATTGACCTGGAGGGCCACGGATTGTACAGACAAAAACTGTGTCTGAAGACTTGGAAATTCTCAGTAGGATCTTTGTGCCAAACGTGGCATTTACACCCTTTCCATCTATGAGCTTCAGCAGGGCTTATGCGAAAAATGGGCCATGATTTCCCCGTGGCACTCCAGGCAGATAACGTTGAACTATGTCGCAGCATGAGTTATGCAACAATCCCAGAGGATCCTAAATGCGCATAAAGACGTTAGAAAAATCAATCAAACAAATTTTGGAGAAAGAGAGAAGAGAAAAATCGTTTAAAACGTGAATTAAGTCGAGGGAATTTGGGAAACGTATACGTGACTGGTGGTGGTGGCGAACGGTGCTATTGTGAAACTACTCATATAAAAGAAGCATCCAAATTAAAAAATAAGACATTATATCTAGTGCATTATTATTCGACGATACCAAATCTGATATTCGTATACCATCGTCATCGTCATACCATACCAAATATCAAACCCGTCAAAACACTGCTTGCTGCTCGTAAACTCTGATGCGGCTACCCGTCAAACCATAACCACATAACCATAGCAATCCATGTCATACCATATCCAAATCATGACCAAGACCATATCAAAAATACATTGTCATTATCATATCATACCATACCAATGCCCAAACGCTGCACCCATATCACTGCGATCATAAAGCTACATTCGTGAAACAGATTTCAAGGCATGCTTAATACTCTGGTCTATTCCTTTTAAACCAGAAATGCAGAAGGTCAATATAGTCCACGTGCGTGGTCATTTTACACGTTAAGAATGCGTGAAACTAACGAACGTACAGTATATCATTCAAGATGTCATGCTTTTGCTTTCCTAAGTTCAAATATAATCATTACTCCGCTGACCTTGCTTTTTTTTTCTCGAAAGTTGAGTACAAAGTGTGGAGACCTGCTCACTGCTAATAATGAGAAAGAGTGGCCAATGACGCATGCCATGCTGATTTTCTAATTATGTGGTCATATGTACATTGTCAATACTCAACATTTGAAGCGTGTACACTCACTTTCAGATCTACTGCTGATCACTCTTGACCAGCAGCCGTCGATACGTGTCAGATGAGACTGGCCAGATGCAAAATGGAAACTGACCTGTCATGTTATTCCGAATCCCAGAGTGAAAATGACCACAACCGATGCCCCGATGTGCAAACACTGATACGTGATGTGCCAGTCCTCACCGCATTGAAAACTGAATAATATAATTACCTTGTTTTCAGACTGCGAGCGTGAACAAACACAACCGCAGCCTAGGGGAGGTCCGTTGTGGTCATCGGATGTTATGGGAGTCACCATTGCATGAACGACCACACTGATCTGTGGCCTCGTGCAGACCCAGCTCTGGACACCGAGTCCAAACCACACGTTTGGTAGCTTCGGGGCAACCAATCCAATAGGGGAGGTCAGTTGTGGTCATTGTCACATTGGGAGCCACATGTGGCCACTGCAGGAATGGCCACTTCCAAACCACACATTTTTCTCACTTCGGGGGGAAAAAAGACCATTCTGATCACCCCCCCCCCCTTAGCAGTGGCGGATCCAGGGTGGGGTTCCAGGGGTCAGGACCCCGTTTGGCAAAATAGAAAATTTACACTACATAGATT
>JAQFYZ010001847.1:0-20341 GCA_034695085.1 Cylindroiulus punctatus
CCATTGATTTTTCCAACGGTTGCAATCAAGTTGCATTGGTTGCAAATTTACCATTGCTTTTTCCAACGGTTGCAATCTAGTTGCATTGGTTGCAAATTTACCATTGATTTTTCAAACGGTTGCAATCAAGTTGCATTGGTTGCAAATTTACCATTGATTTTTCAAACGGTTGCAATCTAGTTGCATTGGTTGCAAATTTACCATTGATTTTTCAAACGGTTGTAATCAAGTTGCATTGGTTGCAAAATGACCATTGATTGTTCCAACGGTTGCAATGAAGTTGCATTGGTTGCAAATTTACCTTTGATTTTTCCAACGGTTGCAATCAAGTTGCATTGGTTGCAAATTTACCAGTGATTTTTCCAACGGTTGCAATCAAGTTGCATTGGTTGCAAATTTACCATTGATTTTTCAAACGGTTGTTATCAAGTTGCATTGGTTGCAAATTTACCATTGATTTTTCCAACGGTTGCAATCAAGTTGCATTGGTTGCAAATTTACCATTGATTTTTCCATTGGTTGCAATCAAGTTGCATTGGTTGCAAATAAGTTGCATTGGTTGCAAATTTACCATTGATTTTGCAAAAGGTTGCAATCAGTTATCCCTTTATTGCCACCAGAAATGCAAACTAGTCACACACTGTTACATTTGAACCAATAAATGTTTATCAGTTCGCACACACTCGAGCAATCAATTTTTTGTGTTTTTCATAAAGATGTCTGTCCGAAAATTTCCGTTGTTTTGTCGTGACGTATTATTTCTGGCGTAATAAATGATACGAGTCTCTAACGGTTTCCGACCGGTTGACCATAAATCCTGTCTGATTATTTAGCAAATGCTGGGCCTGTATCCATTGTATCCATTTCCCATGTGCCATTCGTCGACTTGACAACCAATTGAAATATCGTCGCCTAAAGTGGGGTCGCGAATACAATTGGCCACCAACGTTTATTGTTTTACTTATGCAACAAGTTTTTTTTTTTTTTGGCGGAGGTTGTTTTGTTGTGAAATGCGAGGCGATGAGGAATGGCCGAGTTGTGTATTACTTTGAATGCTTCCAGTTCGACTTTTATTTATTTAAAGAGGGAAAAAAGTGACACGTCTAGGCTTTATTTCACCCATTTCACTGGAATCCAATTTTGATGTGAAAGCGGACGAAAAAAGTTTTTCCGAAGTAATCTGTTTGTTTTGACGATTTGCCAACAGTGTTTTTGAACACGTCAAATTTGAAATACAAATAATGTTGGGACCGGGTGCATTGTTTGAATTTGAAAAGAGAAGCGATGATCTCAAATATGTTGTAATGTACGTTTCAACTGAATAGGTAAAACACGATGATGTCTCTAATTATATTTATTTTCAACCAATTCAATGATGTGATTGAAAATGAGTACAAATAGAAAATTGTAATTACAGTGGAAAAATAATATTTCACAATACATTATATACTACACTTTGGCAAGGAATTAAAGATTTTGATAGCGATACATTGTAATTGAAAACTGTAGTAAACATTGATATTTTGAAAATAGTCAATACAGCTGTATTGTTTTAGAACTAATTGCAATTTCACGTTGTAAATTTCTTGTAAAGTTGCTTAAACTGATATCGTTGGCTAATACTTTAATATGACTTTGGAGTAATTTTTAAAACAGGCAACCGTGAGAGTTCCTCATACCAGTTGACATGTATTTCGACTCTTTTCAAAGCATCAGTGTTCATCAGATGGAATCAGTTTGTTTTTGTCAGTTCATCCATATCCCTTCCTTCAGGATATCATCTCGTTGAGAAACATGTTTAATAGTTTTTAATAAAATATACATCTTGTTAAATGGTTATTTTGCCTGCATTTCACCGAAGCCAGCACTGATTGCTAATCATCTGAGTTAAAAGCGTTGAGGATGAAATTGTGAGCTGCACCATGGACATGCACTCGCATCATAAAAGCGATTAACACTTAATGTTAGTTTCAATTCCACGTCGTCTTATTAATTATACTCCACACTGATCCAGAGTTGACGAAATTTGACTGCTCCGTAGCATATTCAAAGAAAAATAATAATAATAATGAGTTTATTCCATAAGGAAAAGGAATGAAAGGGTTGATTAATTGGAACAGTTACAATCATCCTGTACAAAAATAAAAGGAGAAACGACATAAAATAAGTTAAATTTGAAGTATTAGATTGCCTGGAGTCGGTTCAGCCTTAAGACGAAAACCTGAAAGGAACAGGCCTTGACAGTATCCCGAGGAAGCCCGTTCCAGAGCCTCCCAGCTCGGGCCTGGAAAAAGTTGTGCCGGCAGTTTTTAGATGCAGTGGACCGAGCAAACTGTTGTGGGTGGCTCCTAGATGAGCCAGTGTTTCTCCCCAGAGTTAGGAATGGGGCAGGACCAGCATAGGAGTAGCCATTCAGGGGCTTAAAATATGCTTTTGGGTCAGCCTTAGCCCTCCTTTTCTCCAAGGTGTCTACTCCTAACCTTGCCAGTTGTTGGGGGTAGGAGAGTCCATGCAGACCAGGAGCCTCTTGGTGAAACGGCGTTGGACTGACTCGATCCTGTTTATGTCTGAAATGAGGTATGCGCTGCTCAAGACATCAACTCAGTTCAATATAATACCCCGCAGTCAGCAGGAAATGGCATGGATACAAATCATTCATTTCGTACAAACATTTAGAATACAAATCAATTTTAAGGATACATTTTTGATTGAAATCAATTAGTTTGGGGATACGCTTTGGATACAAATCTGTGATTTTTGTGGATAATTTTTCTTTTTTTTTGATACATTTTTGGTTAAACCCACTCCCGTCCTGTGCATATGCATGTTGATACGGATGAATTTGTAACCATGTCGACATTACTTGTGCTCGAGTACCTCTTTATGGACCGAGCAGGTTGGTCATTTGGTTAACGTCTCCACCTGTGGTCGGAAGATCTGGGTTTCGCTTCCTGGGTCGGCTGGCCTCACTGGTTTTCGTGGTTTCCACAGCCCTTGGGCGAATGTCGAGGTCAGTTCCCCTTCCAAATCGGCCACGACCGTCCCAGTCCCTTCTTATATTTGATTTCTTCGCCGTGCTTGTTTGCTAGTTCCATCTTGTTTCCTTCTCGCAGTTGTTTCGCAACGCCGCCGTTGATATGTTTACGTCGCTGTTCGGGCGCCATTTAGCCTTGTAGGCCTTGCGCCCTAAAGCCTCATACACACACACCTCTTTGTGGGATACAATGCAAATCGTTGTTTTCTCGTTAACCCGTTTTGGAGGTGTCATATAGTGAAGTTGTCCACGGTAGTAGCTCTCTACAAACACGTTGTTGTCATATGAGCTGCCCACGTATATTGCACACGGGGTTCGCTGGTCCATGGACTGCTAATGGCCCATCTGATTCATAAACGTTTCGTTTTATCTTTAGTGTCCTAAGCGAATGTCCACGGAGTCGGAGCAACGACCCAATCTTCTTCCCCAATAATTACCCGCTCGACGCGTATTATAATTGGCCCGCGATATAAACGTAGAGGTCCGAACGGAAGTGCGTTAGGAATCGATGTTGAGCAGCGATATAAACGTGATTGTTGAGCTGGCCACGGCTCCATTTGACCATCGTCCATTTGATCTCTCCATCAGCGCACACTTGAGCAGCAAATGACTTTCCGATGAACTTACGTTGATCATTTGGTCGAAACGGATTGGAGAGAACATCCAATGACCGATCGTAAAACGCAATCCGAACAGAAAGAACCAAAAAAAAGATGACCAAATGCGTCCGTGAACACCGATGGTCAAGGGACACCGGCAGTTAAGACAGCGAACAGAAGTGGATGACCAGACACGTGGCAACCACTTCTGTTCGATGCTGTCCGGCGAGTTTTCTTCGCATTACTTTCAAATTGGCCACGAGGACCTCCCTTCAACATCACGTGTCTGTCACTTCTTCTGTGGTATTATACACTGCCTGGCCACAATTCCTGAACCCTTGCATTCATTATATAGTCATACCTGGACCCCATATAATTATACAGTAATTTATATAATTAATATAATTATGCCCTAATCTGATGCGTTTGGTATAAAGGGACAGATACAGAATCATTTTTGTTAAATTTAATCATGGCACCTAATGCTGTCAAGCAAAAAGGCACACCGATTAGTGAGTTTGATCGTGGACGAGTTGTTGGTACTCGAAAGCATGGAATACCAGTAAATGATGTTGCACAATCCGTTGGCATTTCACAATCAAGTGTCAAAACGAGTCTGGGCAGAGTGGCAAAACAAGGAAAAACCCATTTTACTGTCGAAAACAGAGGTCCAAAGAAACGGCTTACAGAAAGAGACAGGCGCAGTTTAAAGAGAGTGGTGGAAAAAAACCCGCTGCCTATCGACACAGCAGCTAGTGAATTTGCATAACCAGACAGGTACAAACATTAGCATATGCGCTATAAGACGCATACTACGACGAAGAAATGCAGTTTTAAGGGCAAAAGGAGGCCCAACCCGATACTAAGATGCAGGGCTCAGGAATTATGGCCAGGCAGTGTATTCTTCTTAAAACCGAGCAATAATCATGCCAGTGACTGTCGTGCGTCACGTTTTTGGTACACTATCGGCTCAGTGTTAAGGCCCATTGAAAGTGCGTTGTGATTTTGGGGACACCCTGCACAAAATTGCGAAACTCAATTTCTCCTTTCCTGATCAACATATTTAAATAGTTTTTTATAAACATTAAGAGGGACTCGCGTTTTATTGGTGGTACTATTTGACAACTCGTGGAAATGCGTATGATATTAATAAAAACGATAATCCTATTTTAGACTTTTTATTTTGCTTTATGAGCCATAGATGGCAGCACCTGCCGTCTGAATGGGAATAGAAGAGATTTAGAGATCTTTGCTAAGAATTTGGAAACATTATAAAAACGAAATTTCTTTTAATTTTATACAGTCCAGGAACTTAATAGCAATATAAACTTCGAATTAAAACATTTAGTTTCATTTGAAATTATCTTATCTGTCCAAAATTGGGTAAATTCAATTGCAAAAAATCACTTTCAATGGGAGTTGATTTTATAAACTCTGAAAAACATTTTTAAATTTGGTTGGATTTGATTGGCTGCCATTTGTGTCCTCCTGAAGAGTTCTGCTGAAAGTGACTGAGACTTCTGCAGAAGGTGACTGAGAACTTTGCTGCAAACATAACATGTTATAACATGATGAAACGTGAAACATGCATTGTTTTACAAAACGTTCGTTCTCTTATCGTTTCCAGGAAAAAATGCTCTCCCAAATTAATCAATGAAGAAGTAATTTTGTAGCGAACCATGCTATCACTTAATGGGATCAAAATTGGATATTGCAATCATATTGAAAAGTTAATAAAAAAGTACCGTCATGCAAAAACAAATTTTGGAAGTAATTACACGCTTAACAATGTTATCTGAAACATTTTAATGCCAAACAAACTTGCAATGGATTTCAAATTTTAAATTAGGAGAACGTATGCATTTTTCATAAGCAGCTTACAAGCTGATTTACATTCGCCATTGCTGCGATGAATAACACGAATGAAAAATATCACTAATTTTATACGTCTGAAACAATTTGATCTGTTCCTCTTAAATACGTATTTTTCAACGTTTTCTGATAAAACGTTGGTGCACATATCTGACAGAAATTGAAGTCGTAAATTTACATATATCTGACATCTCCAGAGATGTTTGACACGTCAATGTACGTTTGTAACAAGCCACACAGATAAACCAGGTCTGCGACATCTCAACGGAGTCGTCCATGACATTGACATGTTTTGAATCACATGGTTTACACGTTTTGAACTAATTTTCACTGGCGGCTGCGAAGGCTGTTGGAGCTCGGACTGGACAACGAAAATATCGATTTATGAATATGTGAAAACCGTACAAAAAAGCGTCCGAGGGGAGAAGATCCAACATAATCCACTAGACCTTTGGCGCTTTACTTCTGACAGGTTCATAGCGGGGGAGTTACATAAAGGAGAATTTGCGGAGGATTGGTCATCTAACAGACGGTGATGAAGACAGTCTTTCAAAAAAAGCAAAAGAAAAAACCAGGAAAACTGCTCTTAAATACGAACTGCTGGCATAGGCAATCGAAGATTTTTGCCGTTTTTCCTATGATTGATATGGTCGTGTAAGCCAGTTAAAGCACCCGAAACGTATGACAATAGGGTAGTTCTAAGAAAAACAAAACATTGCAAATTTGTGAAAATAACCACGTTGTACGTTCGTATATACAAATGTAAGAGGAATGTGGAAGGAAATGTGGAGGGGCATTTCTTTTTATTACATGAATAAAAATTTTAAAATGATCATACTTGTTTTATAGGGTACACTCTAAACGGAAAAAGTACAAATGTTAAACCTTAGGGGTACAAATGTTTAACCTCAAGGGTACAAATGTTTTCAAATTATATACACACCCTATGGTTACATATGTTAATTGCACAAATACTCTTGACATGTGTTACTAGGGGTATACTTAAAACATTTCATCCCCTTGGGTACATATATGATATATGGGGTACAAATGTACATTTGTACATTTACGGTTTACAGTGTATGAACCAGGGGCAAGCCAATGATCGAAAAATCTTTGACCTCTGTTTAATTTACAAAAATTCACAAGATTACAAGAAGCTCCGCAGTACTTATTCTTTTATTTTTCGAGGTAACAATAAGGCATTTAGTGTTGTTTAAGCAAGATCAAATGCAAGTATCATTTTCTTACATTGCAGTTTTTGTCAATATCCATTTCTTGGTGATAATGGGGCAGAGCGTTGACTGCAATCCACCTTAGTTGTTTAATCATTTACCTACGCTTCAAGTACTGCACTAAAAGCAGGTCGTCTGTTGGTTCTGTTGGAACTGAATAAAAAACTGAATCTAAATTGCTCATTCTATACAGGGTGTCATAAAAGTACAAACCGAAGTTGCAACAATGGCTTTTTTCCGTTAATAAGCAAAAATTGGCTATCGTACACTGTAAACCATAAAAGTACAAATGCAGTTTTTTGGGGGTAAAAATGTACATTTGCACCCCATATATCATATATGTACCCAAAGGGATGAAATGATTTAAATAATTCTACCTCAAGGTACAATGTACCCCTAGGAACACATGTCAAGAGTACACATGCAATGAACATATGTGTCAATAGGGTGTGTATATAGTTTCAAAACATTTGTACCCTTAAGGTTCAACATTTGTACTTTTTCCGTTTAGAGTGTAAATGACGTGATAACACACAAAGTTAACATGTTTAACCTGTTTTACAACAACCTTAGTTTTAGTACATCTATCGCGTACCGTTAACCCATAGGTTGTAGTACACATGCGAAATCAGACTGATATATGTCAAGAATTAGACACGATTACGAGGCTTGTTTTTTCCACAACTGTGTTTTTATGTATCTAGCAGATGTTACTTTTTGGGAAAATTTTTTGAGCTGCTCCGTCCATTCAGCCCAATATTTGAAGGTGAACGTAAGAACACTGCGTGTAGCTACACGTAGATGGATTTGGCCCAACGGTAAAGCAAAGCTAGCAGCTCTTTTTTAACGGTAAATGGTTTGTTTGTGGATTCCCTAAATACCTGTAAGCAGGTTGTCATTGGAGGACGACAGTGCCATTGGTACACCGAAATCTGTCGCATCCTTCGTCGCAGCTGCATACCTCGAATAAAAGTTGAATTAAAGCCCACCTGGGTGACATCTAACTCCACTAAATTATTTCCACTTCTTTTCTTTCGTCTCGCGACTCAATTTCACTCGCATTAAAATTTCAAATTCTTCACAATGCGTATCAACGTCATCGTATATAAAAGGATGGAGGAGATTTACGCAGTGGAGCCCCTAGGGGTGGCGACGATGAGATTAAGGCGAGGGGGACGTCCATAAAATACTGATGGTGTCAGCGATGACGAACGTATTGGATAACATGTGGGAGAAGAAATGATGGTAAATGGGAAAAAACTGATATTATACTGGTCAATGTTGATGAACCGAAAGCGCTATGGATGCATTGATTGAAAGCAATTTATTATAAATTGTTACCAAATTTGCTCCCTGATTTTATTGGTGCTATTTAGTATTTATTTTTATTTAGCGTATGGCAAATATTCATATATGAAGCACAGCATCACAATCAAGCTCGCAAAAAGAGTACAAAGGCAAGCAATACAGAGCAAGTCAAAATGCATAAAAACACAGAAATACAAATTGAAATAAAAATAAAAATGAAAACTCTTAAAGCCCCAAATCCAACCGTTCATTGGTGCTAAACCGATTGCAGTAATTGCCGGTGACATTTCGGACACCATGCAGATCGATGTTTGAGATTTTGATTTACACTCGTAGCCAAATACTGGCAATTTTTCAACTAGTCTGCTACCGTACGAAGATAGGTCGATTATAAATTTTAATAAATTTAAAAGTTGCAACGTTTCGTCACTACCGTGACTTCATCGGGAAATTATTTTAAAACTATAACGAGAAGCAAAACACAGAACAGTATCAGCACCACCATGGGCCTACATCTGGGTTATTGGTAAATTATGTTCTGATAATAAAAGTGTAAGGAAATTGTATGTATTTTAATCACCTGAATCGAAATGTATAGAATGCTATTTTAGCTGCAATTGTTATGAAACGCAACAGTGGTTGGTAACCAAATGAGTGTATGGAAGACAATTATTTGTTTGGTCTTACCTATATTTTTCTGTGTTCCCATTTTGGTGCTGATACTGTTTTGTGTATAGCTTTTCGTCATAACTTTAATTTTCTGATGAAGTCACGGTAGTGACGAAACGTTGCAACTTTAAATTTATTTAAATTTAAAATCGACCTATCTTCGTACGTTTTTATTCTATTGTACGGCCAAGAGCTATTATCATAGTCTGCTACCCCTAAACTGCTGGATGTCCAATTTGGCGGTTATCCATACAACTTAACGGTTTAATTTTTTTGCTGTTGTTGTTTCTTTGATATCCCTGTAATACGTATTTTTCTCCTCACTTCTTCGCTATTAATTGTTTGCGTAAATGCATGTCATTACGTGGCATGTCTGATGCTGACTGTCGGGTTATAAATTGTGTTGAATTAAAAAAGTCGTTCTTTTTACTGCCGATGAGGTAGTCGTTGAGGACTGCCTGAGTCCGGGCAGCATGTGGGATGAAGCAATGGAGAAAGTTTACCATCGCGAGAAAGCGACGCATTTCCCTAACTTGCATTGGTTCGGGGAACTCCGAGATTGCGACGACCTTCTCAGGAAGTGGACGGACTCTAGATTCGGTGATCTCATAGCCGAGAAATGGAACCCTGTTGGGGGCCCCCTGCAAGTCGATGTAATGATGGTGGACTGGCCCGTGGACAGGCTTATGACCAGCCATGTTTCAAAATGGCCGCCAGCTGATGCATTCATCGCATTTTAACGCCCTGTGGGGAGAGAGGCGTCACAAATATGTAAATTAAACTATGTAGCAAATGGAAAAGGGGTTTAACACCGGAGTGCGAATGAGAAAGTAGAGTGAAGTGTTAACATTTTTCCGCTGGAATTCGCGCGTGATTACGACGATGAGAGAAAGGTTTGCGGTGGAGGCAAAACTGTCGTTAGGCGATATTAATTTCGGCGAATCTCAATTTGTATTCGCGCAGGCAGAATAACAATAGCATCGCGACGGATTGTGGGATGAAAGTAGCAGAAGGCCCTTAATGGCGACCGTATACACCTAATGCGAAACAAGCTCCTCCACCATCACACTCCATTGCAATTGCAACAAAACGCATTTCGCTTTTTAGTCGAGCAGATTTGGCCATCTATGAACAATTAAATGCAAATTACGCTACCATTCTTCAGTCAAATTGAATTTCGATTGAAATTCAACGACGCGGGGATCGTATTGAGATTCAAATTCAATTCAAAGTTGTATGCGAGGAAGAAAAGTAAAGTGTTGCGAATTTATTACCAAAAAATTGGTATAGTTTTGATTTAACTGAAAAAGTCTGAAAATTAAGTAATGCGCTTTAAATTCTTAGCCCAATTTAATATGAAATAAAGAGCATGTGGAGTTCATGAATCTAAGAAAAGCTATGAGGAGTTGAGTTTTCATGTTTTCTAAACAAGTAACTTTCCATGTACATATATGTTTTACACGTAAAGTCATTATACAACTCCTCACATGTCTTCGGATTCATCAACTTTTCACAATCCTCAGGAGCCCTTGAGTATTTTCATTTCCGATAAAATGTCCAAACTGTACGGGGAAAAGGAGTGTTTTTGAATATATTTAATTGAATTCTGAAGAAATTCTGTTCGGATTAATTTGTTTTTAACGTAATATTCCTCCAATCTCTTTGCACTATTGACGTCAAATCTTCCTTATGCGAATAATAGCGATGAAATCTCATCGTGTTTGGACACATTAAGACCCATTGAAAGTGCGTCGTGACTTTGGGGACACCCTGCACAAAATTGCGAAACTCAATTTCTCCTTTCCTGATCAACATATTAAACTATTTTTTTTTAAACATTTAGAAGGACTCGCGTTTTATTGGTGGTACTGGTTGACAACTCGTGGAAATGCATATGATATTAATAAAAACGATAATTTTATTTTTGACTTTTAATTTTGCTTTATGAGCGATAGATGGCAGCACCTGCCGTCTGAATTTTGATCAATTCTAAAAACGAAATGTCTTTTAATTTTATATAGTCCAGGAACTTACTATCAATATAAACTTCGAATTAAAACATTTAGTTTCATTTGAAATTACCTTATCTGTCCAAAATTAGGTAAATTCAATTGCACAATATCACTTAGTGGGTCTTAATCGAAGAGACTTCTCATAAGGACAGTATTCACAACTTTTTTTGTCAATCCAATCCAAATTTCATTTTATCGTTTCCACGTGGATGTTGTTGGATTTAAGTCAATAATTGGTAAGAGCAGACCAGTAGGGGCCTGTTTGCAATGGACCCTTCATACATAATTCCACGCTGGTCACTCGCGTCCGATTTTCATCGAAGGACGTTTTCCATATCCATCGACGATTTGTCGTTTATTTGTCGGCTTTTCTTCTTTTTCTTCGTCCTCGTCGAGCCAATCAAAAGCAAATCTGTCGAAGAGTTGACGGAATACAAGATGGCGACTGATGGCCTGTTTAATATTTGCACGCACGTCTCCTGGCTTATTCGTGATTACTTAGACTCGTTACTCGTCGATAACTTTGAAATTTCGCCCCTTCGGACGTGCGTGGCGATATCATATTCTGCCCCATCTCATTTATGCATCGACCAAATTCATCCCAATCTCGATCCGAGGCCTTTGTGTACAGGGCGACACATGAGTTGTGTAAGAACTCCTTGTTTATAAGTCTATTGTGCTTTATATTGTAATTTATTTTGTGGGATTTATTTTGTGAAAATCTTATATGAACGGGTATTTGGTAATTCTTTTGCCATTTTTTATAACGTTACCCCCTTTGCCCAGTTTTCCTACCACTGTATTAATTCTCCAGTTTGACCCACGGGGCGAAGGTAGCATAAAATTGTTGTTGGGGTGAAGTGCGTGTCCCGACCTCCTTGGAGATGTATTGGGTCTGTCACTCCAGGTACACGGGTCGTTGCTTTGCTGGTCCAACTATGTCTTGAAATCACTTATACACAACAATGGCCTCCTCAATTCCTTTATTAAGCGGTTATTTTCTTACTGTGATACAATTCCCAAACTTCCCATATCTGCAGTTTGGTGATCTGACTTCACCGTTTTCAGCTTTAACAATATTGAAAAAAAATAAGCGATACATATATTTTTTAAGTATATTATTTATATATGGAACAAATACAAAAATTGGCCCAATTCCATGTATGAATAATATATTATTATATAAGTAAAATTATATATGTAAAATATATAATTATATATTTATGATAAATACCGGAATACATAAATTATATACGTCAAATATATAATACATATATAGATTAAATACCTGAAATATATGGCAATTACTTGTGTGGATCGCTGCTTTCACTACTCAATGCAATACCATGCAATGGTATTTTCATGAAATGTGTAGTTATTTTTCTACCCCTTTTTCAATTTGATAATATTTGCCAATTTACAAATAGATATGAAACAAGTTGGTTGTAAATTATACATGCTGACATTGTAAATGTGATAGTCGTTTAATCAAATTATTGCATTTTGTATTTTTTACTATCTTAATATTAAAGTTGATTTTATCAAATAATTATTTGCTTTTATTATTTTCACAATTTCGAACAGTAATTGTTTAAGTATAGTTTATATATCCCACATATATAATGATATATAAAATGTATATTCAATAAATATATTCTGAGAATGCATTGCCACGTTATATAATTGTACGATATATTTGTCGTATATTATAAATATAACATGTTTTGAAATATCTGTGTTTAGTATATCACATATATCCACATATATTTTTGATATATTATTCACATATTATTTTCCATATGGGTATGTTGACGATTAAACATCATAAGTATTTTTGGGTGGAACTTTTCATAGGGAGAAATATATTCATTTAAACTGTTTCGATCGTTAAATTAAGTTTTTTTTTAAATTAAATAGTACTCTTGCAATGTTTATCTCGCTTTTCACAAATACATGTATTTATTTTTCGAGTATGAAGGTAAAGTGCTTTCTGCAAATATTGACAGAACTGTTGTAGCTGTGGAAATGCTAAATTTATAATTATTTTTTTCGTATTTGTACTTGCTGTTTGCCTAACCGAACCTACATGTAACCTAAAAACGTATAGTAATTGCTGATTTTTGCAGCCCCCTAATTAGCGGCAATCACTGCCAGCCTAGTTACTTTGAGGGGAAAATCAGAGTACAGTTGAAATGGAAGTTTGCTTTTAGTGCAGGAGCAATTTTATAGTACAACCAAAATGCAGCAATAAATAATAAATATGGACAATTATTTGAAGAAATCAGATTAATTAGTTAGTCAAAAAGGGTGCCATCTTATAGCATCAGCACCAGCCATTACGAATGTAATTTCGGAAACCCTTAAACGCCCTCGGGGATAATGACCTTATTTCCCACTACCCAACCCTGTTTGATGAATGGGTGGTGTTGGTCCTAGGGGAAATAGGACGCAATTTGGATTCGCTGATTTGTTGAGAAAATGGCGATGACCAGAGGGATCCCTAGCAGCGATGAAGGTCGCTTCTTTATTTGCAAACAGTTCGTGACGAAATTGCCAAAATGTATTCCATTAGGAACCTCCTGGCTGCTTTTAAGGTGGCCATGACCGAAGCCAACGTGTCAGATGACCCTTTCGAGAGAAAAATCGATAGCTGGTATTAAACTAGCATTAAACTAGCACTCATACCTCAAAGTAGTGTAATACAAAAATCCTCTTATATTAAAGTGTCAATTAACGTTTGTCTGTCCGTTTGTATGGGCTATCAAAGGAATGGAAAATCCAAGGATGGGGGTCATTGCTGAGTGGCTGATGGGGGTCAGAAAACACAATTGGCCCAAAAAAAAAAAAAAAAAAAAACAATCAAACAAACAAAAACAACAAGAAAAAACGTAAATAAAAAAATTGAAAAATCGAAAATCTACAAATATCAAGTAGGGAAATCGATAGTGTATGGTGCATGGTGAGCAAAAAGGTCTATTGGGGTAGGGTCCGAAAGTCTAATGGGACCCCCCTGTAGGGCTTACGAGGTCCCAAATGGTCAAAAAGTGAATTTACATATGATTGTTAGCAGTGGGTAGGAAAGCCGACATTGCGATAGTGGCGTAGGGGTAGCTACGCCTTACTAGCAGTTTACCCGGGGTTAGACGTAACACGTTTCAGTGCTAACACATGTAGATTTGTAATAAAACATGGATGTGAATGATCATTTTGTTTTGCACAACTTGTTATGCGTGTATTGTTGTTAGTTACAGCACCGTCGACTAAACCCTTTGGGGAGGAAGTTGCTCAAAGTAACAGCCACCTACACTATCCAGAGCTTAACACACTACGTTCTCCAGACTTATTGTCTGCGGTAAAAACCGAAAATTTTCTTAGTACAAATCAGGACACTTGAGCCGCATACGCTCATGCAAAATGCACACGGACTCGTGCTGCGCGTTAATCCTAGTTAACTTTAACGCACCCAGGCCAATGAGGGAATCGCTACTTCACAGGCCCAGGTTTACGTATACAAATTGATAACACTCCTCTGGCCTCGTTTCGATCCAGCCTGTCATGTCTGGGGTAAAAATCAAAAAAATTTCGTAGTACACATCAGGACACTTGAGCCGCATATGCTCATGTAAAATGCACACGGACTCGTGCTGTGCGTTAATCCAAGTTAACTTTAACGCACCCAGGCCAAGGAGGGAGTCGCTACTCCACAGGCCCAGATTAACGTATACAAATTGATAACACTCCTCTGGTCTCGTTTTGATCCAGCCCGAAATGTCTGGAGTAAAAACCGAAAATTTTCTTAGTACAAATCAGGACACTTGAGCCGCACACGCTCATGTAAAATGCATACGGACTCGTGCTGCGCGTTAATCCAAGTTAACTTTAACGCACCCAGGCCAAGGAGGAAGTCGCTACTCCACAGGCCCAGATTTACGTATACAAATTGATAACACTCCTCTGGTCTCGTTTTGATCCAGCCCGTAATGTCTGGAGTAAAAACCGAAAATTTTCTTAGTACAAATCAGGACACTTGAGCCGCACACGCTCATGTAAAATGCATACGGACTCGTGCTGCGCGTTAATCCAAGTTAACTTTAACGCACCCAGGCCAAGGAGGAAGTCGCTACTCCACAGGCCCAGATTTACGTATACAAATTGATAACACTCCTCTGGCCTCGTTTTGATCCAGCCCGTCATGTATAACTGTAAATTGGGTACCGAGTAGGTTGCATTAGTGGTTTCGTCTCCAGATCTTACCAAACTTTACATCACTTCGTCAGATTAGGGACGTAATCGCCGCTGGATGCTATCGTGCGATTGTTGTGTACGTCGCTAAATTTCTGTTAAACCTTTCGAGGGGTTGCAACGAAAATCCGTGATTGATTAATTCGGTTTGAGGTGAATATTCATGTAGCTGTCAGACGATTAGAATGACTCGCGTGTAAATGAATATCATTATTCCCTAGGGGGGAAAATGCAGCAGTTTGCTCCGCTCGGCAAAGATGCGACCTAATGGGCCTGTGGCGCTTGATACGAACAAAAATTAATCGTATGCAAATTGAATGAAAAGCACATGTTTCCCTTATAACACTTTATTACCACGCTGCGCTTGGGAATTGCTGCAAAGTAGACCAAACGATCGCGTTATGAGGGAATTGCAGCGGGAGGCCTAATCTCCCACCCTAAAAACAATTGTTGATAAATGACCATACATGTAAATGAAAACCTATTAATGGAATATGCACATCTCTAAGATTTTACCATCTTAACCAAAAAAATTATTTCCTGTTGCGATTTAGATGTAATCCAATAGGGACCTTAAATCCTTTCTCACTTATACAGGAACCAATTTCATAAAATTAGGGGTGAATCTTTAGTGTGAAATAGGGTTTGAAGAGTTGATGAATCTGAGGGATAGCTGTGATGAGTTGAGATTTATCTCTCTCTCTCTCTCTCTCTCTCTATATATATATATATGAAATTGATTGTCCTCACTCACTCATTCGATCACTCATCAACGCCGAGCCCATACCGTAAGGGCTACAACCTTGAAATTTGGCATGGACCTTCCTTGGGTGCCAAAACCCCCTACTAAGAAAGGATTTTCTCGTAGTCCCCCTCGAAAGGGTTTTAAAAGAGGGGTAATTATATCTCCTAAACCGTTAGGGCTACAACCTTGATATTTTTCATTTATGTTTCTTAGGTGCCAAGAACCTTGGAAACAAAGTATTTTTTGCGTATTACCCGCCACGAAGGGGTTAAACAGAGGGGTGGGTAAATACATCTCCTGAACGATCAGGGCTAAAACCTTGAAATGTTGCATGCATGTTCCTTAGGTGCCAAGAAACTTTTTAGCAAAGTCTTTTTTTGTATTACCCCCATTAAGGGGTTAAACAGAGGGGTGGGGTAAATACATCTCCCAAACCATTAGGGCTAGAACCTTAAAATGTTGCATGCATGTTCCTTAGGTGCCAAGAAACTTTTTAGCAAAGTCTTTTTTTTGTATTACCCCCACGAAGGGGTTGAACAGAGGGGTGGGTAAATACATCTCCCAAACCGTTAGGGCTAGAACCTTTAAATGTTGCATACATGTTCCTTAGGTGCCAAGAAGCTTTTTAACAAAGTGTTTTTTCATATTACCCCCCACTAAGGGGTTAAACAGAGGGCACAACTTCAAAATGTAACCGGGCCGAATCTAGAGGACCTTGCCCATCCGAAGGATGGGCTGGTCCGCTAGTTTGTCATAAGACAGAATGATTCAAGGGTCCTATATGTGAAACAATGAGGAATGTGATGTATTAAGATGTAAAGAGGCATGGGATATTATTTTTTTTTTGGAAACTTGCAAACCTAAACTCCTCACAGCTAGATCTTTTATTCAACTCTTTTCCCTTTTTTTTTTTTGTTAAAATACTTCTCAGTCTCGTCCATCGAGTGCCTTTTAGCATTTTCTGTAGGCCTAGTCAGCGTATTTAGCTTTCCATTGATGTTAAATCGATTGAGTTATTACACCGCGGAAAACGTTGTTAAATTAAACATTATATTTTATTAGTCGATGCAGCTTCGCTTAATTTCGTTTAAACTTTCAGATGTGAATACCTCGACGTCAATATTAACGAGGCCATAAAACAAGATTCAAACATCTACCCTTCCAATTTCTATCTTGGCTTTACTAGATGTTGCCGAAGTGACATTTTTAATAACGAATCTGTCTATTTCGAAATTATATTACTGACTCGTGTTGGAAAAGTCTCCACAGAAAACTCACGATGCTGTACAAATTAAACGTTACGACTTTGTTGTATTCGTGTTTATCACGTGCAAAACGATGTGGAAATGTGTGGAAATGTGATGTTGTAAAATCTTAAACATTTCCTCGTTGTTGGTGTTACGTGTACAGTACATGTAGGTCGGTCGTCGTGTGTTTTAACTTCAACGACGCAATTCGCGCTTTGTTGTAGGGCAATCGATTGTGTCGTTATTACACTAGAATGCGTCGTTAAATTTAACATTATATTTTATTACGTGTGATATGTTCTTAACGAGAAATACAAACAATAACAACTTATGAAAGTTTGATACATTTTAGGGCCGACTGACTATTAACCTAATTGCCGTCTTACAGTATATGGTCAAAATTAAAAATTTCTGAGCAGAAAATGCTAGTCTTAAACATACAAACTTGACTAAGTATGACACGTGTACTCGTGTCATTGTTTTATCCCATATGGAAAAGAAATGCATTTTGAAATGCATTTCAAAATTTATGTAGATTTAGTATGTAGATTTAGTGGATTGTAAATGCATTCTAAAATGCATTCATCATGAAGCTATTTATGAAAAATACATTTGCAATACATTTTACAATTTGCAATGTATTTCAAAATGCATTTGAAATACATTTCTTTTGCATATGGGAAAGATCTGCAGATTCCGTCTATACATGTACATGTAATGGAATATGAATGCCATTGACAGAAAAATTTTACCTCGATATGCAAGTGTATCATTGAGAATACGATGTAATACAGCTTTTGAACAGGTTTTTATCCATGTCATTAATTGGGTTGATGGACTACACCCCCCTACCACATGGTATTCAATTACTGGTTGCAGGATACTAAGTTGAACCACGTCACGTCAAATAGTACTTGCAGCGTGCACAGATATTGCATGTCCAATTTTTGTGTGTGAAAAATTGAGCTAAATCGGTTGTGGTATATAATCAAGACATTACGTATGATGTAGTGGTAACACGTATTCTCACCATTCCACTATTTTATTTGGATATTTATTTAATAAGATTTCAAGTAGTTATTACAACAAAAGGTAATTCAGCTCCATGCATGTAGGCAACCCTAGTTTTTATTACAAATAATATGGGATACACTGCAACATGCATGTTATTGATTGAAATCTGACCAAAATGGTGTGCTGTTGTTTTCAATATCTAAAACGAAAATTATAGTTAACATTGGATAATTGGGGCGTTTGCTGGTATCATCCTTCAAAAGGGCTGTGCGTTTATTGTTCAATTTAATAATTTTAAAGTACTTTCCGAACTCCGACTTGAGTGTCTTTTCCTCGTTTCCTGGTATTTTCCTGTGATGTTTAGGCCTACAATACAGGAGATGAAAATCTGTTCTCAATCAATATTAAAACATAGGTTTCGAGAGCTCTCTGCTGAGGCAATCTTGCAATTCTTCTGCTTCCAACTCACGTAGTGTTTTTGCAAGGCAAACAAAGACAAAAAGGGAATTCGTATTTCTTTTTCGCATATGCTTTTTTAGTACAAGTGCGGCAAATTACTGCGCACATCCCTTATGTATAGCGGAATTTAATATTTAGAAAACAATGTCATATTAGCGATGCACTGTGTACCAAATTGAAAGAAAAACACTATAACGTGTGTACATTAAATTGGCGCAGAGAAGATGGTACAGTACAAATAATTAACTCGTGTCACTCTTATATTTGAAATATATAGCACTTATCCAACTTTGGCCTATAACTAGCATATGAGTATAAACAAGTACGAAAAAGTTTACAATTGAGTGACCTTACAGGGAACATGTTGCCAAAAACGGATAAGTTGTTGTGTGACATGTTTTTCATTACAAGGTTTACATTATAAATTAAGACATGAAATCCACTCTTAATGGCGTTGTTCAGTTCCCAAAATTAAACTACACTTAATTTCATGAAAAATAAAGAGTGTGCAGGGAATTGTCGAATTTGCGACAAAAATGACATGGAATAACTGCCACCGCATTGGTTGTCTTACCAACCACCAAAAATGTTTAAATTTCAATTTTCTTTCCATTAATTGATCGGCATTTGTAATCATGCAAATGGTGGTGTGGCGTAGCTAGTAATGGATGTAACATAGGTGGGTTTGTTTGTATGTGTAGGGCAGGTCTGAAAGAACTTTGAATAATAATTTTATTTTACGAAATAACAACAGTTGCTGATGCAAAATGTTTTTGCTTAACTCGAAATACCCTTAATCTGGCTTTGATTTCCTGATGCATTTGAGCAACTAATAAACTGACAACAATCTTAGTCATAATTAAAATCATTCTTATTTATGCACGTTTCACAATTCATAAGATATTTTAATTAGACAGTTATTGTTGCCAATTTCTCAGTTGTTCGAATGCATCAAGACATGAAAACCAAACTGAAGACATTTGATTGAAAACAGCGCAGCGTTGAAAATGACTGTTTGATAATAATTATTTTATTATCGTTATTATTATAAGCAAATTATATTAAAAGGAAAGGAAAACAATAATGGCCAGTCATTTACAATGCTACTGTTATATAAATTAAGACACAAATTATTTGGCAGATGTTAGATTGAATCAAAGTTAAAAAAATTGCAAAAAGGGTGAAAAGCAGCAGCAATGTTTGAAATGAGTGTTTTGTCGAAGAAATCTTATAAATAAGTGTCGATTGGATTTCGAGCTCGACTTAAGACAGTATAAGAGACTCCATTGAAGTTTGTTCCGAAGCCTCTGTCAGTCTTTATTTATATTCGTGTTTTTTCCCAAACGTAATTCTCATTTTGTAAAGTTCTTTCAAATCGCTTACTTTGAAAACTAATGAAAGTCTGCGCTGAAATTGCTTTTAGTTCTCCAGTCTATGAGGTTTCCCTAATTTCCCTCGATAGAAGGTAAGGCAATGCGAGTGATTGAAAACAAGGTCCATCGTTTGTGACATTCACAACCAACTTAAGTTTTCCTTCCCTTACAAAGTACTCGATAAACCTGTAATTGATGGAGAGTGCCTGTACGCGCAAAGGCACCATGCAAATTATCGTACGAACTACGTTAATTTCATAAAAAAACACGAAACATTTCTTGATGCTATGATTTAAAACTATACTGAAGCCATAGAGAAAGAACTTGGCGCCCTTATGGCTGTAGGTGAAATTGTTGAGGGATCTGAAACTGTCAGTTGATTCCTTTTTTGTTAAAATGTAGGGCCAGAAATTGAACAGTTCTTGTTGTTGATCTTACCGAATGGCACACGAAGGTTACTGTTGGCGTTGAGGCGCCTTATGCCCGCCCGGAGGAATGGGGTCAAGGGGATTAACCTTGACCCTGCACCTGG
>JAQFYZ010001848.1:0-20325 GCA_034695085.1 Cylindroiulus punctatus
TAACCAGTTGTAGACGAAAAATAGACGTATAAACCAAAAATCAACGTCTATTCAACGTCTGTGTGCTACTTGGGTTCCTCTTGACCAACAGACTATTTTGAGCCCAGTTTCCCTTATAAGTATACAGATTGGTCATACATAAGAGGTTTCCCTCTTTATTTGTTGCATTTATCACATTATTTTCCATTTTTACAGAAATTGTCACATTTTGTCATATCGGCCACATCCCTGTCATTACAGAAAAGAAATTGGTGGTTAACAAAAGTGCTGAAAATCTTTACATCAAAATGTGAGGGAATTTAGCTATAGGCCAACTCAAATGTTCATTGAATCAATGGAAGGGTAGAAATTCCATAACCATAATGGTCGGTAGACACCCTGGTCCACACAGGTGAATTCGATTAAGTTGAACGTCACGACAACACGACGTGTGGCTGCAGACAATGCAGGTAGGTCTACAGGTTGTCGGAATTTGCATGGCAAAATTTTTTTTTTTGCCAGAATGCTGTTTGAACAACGGGCTTTTAATGCAGGGGATAAACAAACAGCAGCGATCGGAGTTCAACGCTCCAGACATTTTTCAATTACAGGCAGACTAGGAGCTTAGAACTCAGTCCGGGGTCCCATCAGGTGCAATCAAATTCGCCTGATCAATATTGGATATGCCGGTGTGCGCCTGCATGAATTTCAGATAATGGCAGGCTAAGCAGAAGTTCGAGTAACGACTTGAGCTAGCTGGGCGACAAATGTTAATGGCGTGATAATTTCATCGACTCTAATCCAATTCATTAAAACGAGCTTCATTCAATTAGCATTCTCGAACGGATTGCATTACATCACAGCCAGGGCATCCATGTATACCTTGGATTAGGCTAAGGATTATATTGCCTCGCTGCAGGTGTCATGGCGCTTATCACATAATCGTACCTTCTTTTTTTAAATTTATGGGAAGTGCTGGATTACAATTGTAACACCCTTTTCCTTCGTAAATCCCAATTTCAAACATAGAACCAAGTATCACAATGTCAGTCCTAGTGAGGGCGATGTGGACATACAGGGTGACGTGCCTTCATTACTAAAGAAAACTGTTTCATTAACAAGGAAAAGTAATTTTGGAACAAGATAGAAATTTGTTATTCGCATTTCTATACGTACAATTACTTGATTTCTGTGAGAACATGTTAGGTAGGGGGTGCTTAACACACGTGGTTAGCTTGAAATTTGTTATAGCAGTGTATTTTTGGGACTCCAGTGTAAAACTGACCATGCAAATGGATGAGAAAATCTTGATATGGCAAGCTATAAACCCGTCCAATCTCGAAATTAAAAGTTAAGGAAAGAATTACTGGCAGTTAATAATAGCGCTAACTGTTAATGAGCCCACGAGCGACGTTTGAATCGCTTTCTCCATCCCTGTTTGTATCTACATTAATTAAAAGCATCTATCTCTTTGGCGCCGTAAAAGTAATAATCGAGCAGACAGTCCAATTAATCCAACGACTGACAAATTAACGCCAATAACTTAAATTACCTTTCTTGTTACTGCGACGATTAATTTGAAGATCTGCTTTTTTGATCTACATCGTCCCACCGTATTAACACTAATTGGTTTGAAAAGGTTAAATTAGGCAATTCTGATGACAAAGTAAGAGCTGAATAGTTTCTGCAATGAAGATTATTTAACCAAATTTTTAACATTGCCAAATCGCTGCATTGAAAATGCGCGAAATACATCTTTGCATGGTGAAGGAAGCGAAGAATTTGTAGAAAAATTTACTGACTCCTTCTTAGCAATTGTGTTTGTCTCATGAATAATGGAACATGGTAAATGATTTTTTTAAATATGTCCATTAGTACAATTGACCAAATATTCTTTGGTGTATATATTCGGAAGTTTGCTTTTTGTACATTTATTGAAAATGCATCTTCAATTTATTTTTGACATTTTGAGTTGCAGATTAGGCTACATGTTGTTTAAGAATAACCTTTAATAAAATCATGCATGAACAGGCACGACCTGTTTAGAGGATATTTGTACAGAAATATTACGTTTATATTTGGAAAAAAAAATTTCAGTGACTTGACACAATCATATACGAATGAATAACTTTTGAGAATTGTTCCACATACATTCATTTCGAAAACACTTGTGGTTTGAAAATGTTATTGAAATATTTATGGAAACTTAATAGGCCCATAAAATATGCTAAGAGTGACCAAAAAATCATTTCACTGTCAAGTTATTATTGTACAGGTGTTCAAAACGGCATAAATATATATTTTTAGCAGCAGCCTAGAATCTTCCGGAATATTCAATTATCTGCATTAGAAAGAGTTGCTTATTAAAAATTGTAATCCGCATCATTTCAACATTACCTTCGAAAAAAATCAATTTTAAATGACGCTAATAAATGTATAATTGTTCATAATGACTCATAATTCGTCTGTCCATATCACTAGTTTTAATTTATTAGTGAGATAAACCTCATTAAAAACGGGTCCCTGTTTTCGGTTATCAATTGTCGATAGTAATTGTAAAATTACAGTACAGTAATTTTAACTTTCGGGCCTTTAATGAACGTTTCTTATGAAAGTACATTTTCGTAACGAAAGCTGACCCTGTCAAACAAGTAGTGCAGCACAACGCACGTTATTAAAAGTTTATTAAAAGCACGATCGTTTACTTAAACTTTAGTTTATTAAAAACAAAGGCGTAAAAAACTAATGTTTAAGATAACGTTTGTGCTTTTAATTTACTTTAAAAAACAATCGTTGTGTCGCGCTGCATCCAGTAGTTTAACTTTCATTACGAAAATGCTCGTTCGTATGACACGTTTATTGAAGGCACAAGTAAATTTAACTTTCGTTGTTGAAAATTCGTTTGTGCTGTGTTAACCAGCTAATAATTTAAAAAAATTATTGAAACGAGATTGGAACTTCCACGTCGTGTTGAGGAATCGTGCAGCTTATTAATCAACTATTCCGATTCAGAATAGTAAATTCCTGGTAACGAAGCTATTGAAAACGATTTTGAAACGAGTGTAATTTATTGGCTACGTGAACACTTTCAAAATGCATTCATACAGTAAGGAAGTTCATTTCACACAATTATAAGGTTACTCTTAATGATTGCCAAAAGGAATGAGAGGACGCCTGTTTGACTAGTGAATGAGCAATAAATTACAAAATTCTCCACTAAAGCACGTCTAGAATAAGACGTAATGGTAATTTTACACCCAAATGGTCAGCAGGATTACCAAGAGCAACCATCGTCGCAACGCAATCCATTTACTACTGAGCCAACCATCCTTTGATACAAGGTTCTAAAGTAACTAAGCGACAAAGTCATAACGACATACTGTATCTTTGTAATTGCAATTGCCATGGATTGTGGCGTAAGTCTATAAAGGGCGAGGCAAAAATAATCCCAACGATTGAAAATTGGCGTTGCCACAACATTTTAGAAGGTCTGCTAAAAGTGTATATGGAAATGCATTCATTAAATTTATTGCTATGAAATACAGTATGTGCAATAGACGTTCTAGGTCGCTGTTATTTAGATAATGCTTCAGATCATTATGCATAGTATGCAAGTTTTAACTCACATTTTACTCATAGTACGCAAGCTTCAACTCGCCTTTTACTCATAGTATGAGAGCTTCAACTTACATTTTACTCATAGTACGCAAGCTTCAACTCACATTTTACTCATAGTATGAGAGCTTCAACTTACATTTTACTCATTGTATGAGAGCTTCAACTCACATTTTACTCATATATTATGCAAGCTTCCACTCACATTTTACTCATAGAATGCAAGCTTCCACTCGCATTTTACTCACAGTACGCAAGCTTTAACTCACACCAAGTTACTTTCACGTAACCTACAACTTATAATGAACTGATTTCCCGCCATAACATTAAACACACATCGGTGTGTTTTGGAAGGCTACTCTGTACATGTCATCATTGCACCACGGTCGTTGACATTTCCAGTATCACGAATGCAGCTTACCAAACAAAATTCATGTTTTCAAGAACCGTCGTGTTTATGAAATTGTATCTGTCGCAAATTCTCCAACGCAGTTTCGTCGTTCAGGCACGCAATGGCTACCCAACTGTCATTACTGCCTAAATGCGAGCTATTAAGGCCCACGCCAGTATCAACTAAGCCATCATTCCCCATTAATATACGGTGCACCGCCAGGAATGGCACTGTCAGCCATGCTTACCTAAACGCGCAGCCCAACAAACGCCAACAAAAAGTCAACAAACAGCGCCTGTGCACCGGTCGTCTAATGTCCAGTTTGGTCCCAGAAAGCGTCTTAATGTAAAACACTAGCTAACGGTTATATTGCTTTCTGGACCGACAATGGGGCTATGCCAGATCAACGTGCTTCGAAGGCCCCCCCACACAAACAGTCGTTTATTAGGCAATGGCAAAAGCAAACGTCACATTTGCAGCTTTGCACAGACGGGGTTAATTAATACTTGGGCGTGTGTCATCTCAAAGTCCTGGGCATTAACAGGGTGAACCTAATTGGCTCACGGGCAACAAAAAAAGCTGCAACCTTTGGTGCGCGACGGTTTTTACACCCAGTTCGTGTGTAATTAGAATAAGCGAGCAATCACCGCAGCGCCGAGCTTTCGTGGCAAATATTATCACAAGGCCAATGGACATTCTTATCGGCAAGCAAGAAATTACAATTAACTTGGTTCAACAGACCAAACGCAAATAACCGCGGTGTTCAATCAGCGAGGGATATTCCACCGGATTAGCGCTCGAATAAACATTTTTTCTCAACTTTGGTGTGCAGGGTGTTTGCGTGTTTGCATTGGAGATTTGCTTTGCAAAACCACCTGGTGCACGTTTTGCGGGAGTTACACATTTGAACAGGCAATGCTCATGACATTGCAGTGTCCCAACGCGTTGAGCATATGTGGTTTAAGATTAATTCAATTTCCAATGCAGATCTACGAACGTCTGTCATGACGGCCAGTTTTAAAACAACGTTACATGACAGCTTCGAGCACTAAAAATGTATCATGGCAAAATGCCAATGTAAGGAATGTATACAATTTCTAGCAGCAATGTCTCAATTTCATTTAAATGTTAACGTTTCTGAGCCACTGAAGATAAGTTCAAGTTACAATTTCAACCCAACAAAGCAATGGCGATTTGAAAAGGAAATTAATTCCCTATTTCTATAGATATTCAGGGCTGACTGTGGCATCTCTGGACATTCGTTAAAAAACAAAGTAGCTGTGTGAAAGCATATGTTGGAAATTCCCTGACGTGTTTCTAGCGGCAAATTGGGAAGATGTAGAAATTTGATCACTTATCCCCAACTTTCCTTTGGTGATTCCGTATTATCTTTCCAGTTTTCCAGTCTATCCAAACTTCCCATAAATGCTGGTTCGAACAATAAAATTGCATTTTGAGAAAAGTTGTATATTCTAGCATATTCTAAAGTGCGCCTGATCTCATGTTACCAATCCGAGCGATTCTGCCATTTAAGATCACAACCTCAGTGCCCAAATACACGTAACTAAACAAGGCTAATGCATTATTTTTTAAGTTTTCAAATGCTGCCAAGTATCAAAAATTGCAAAACCAGCAACAGAAATTTCCTTTCCCTGCCGCTGAAAACGAGATTAAAGTCAGTTGCTTTAGGCACATTTTAAAACATTTGCTTCAGCTGGCAAAGTCGCAATACCGAGCACTGGCATTGACTGAGTGATGTTGGAGGCAAAATTTGCTTCTGATGCTCTGGTAGAGCCGAAAATCCATTTTTGCTTCCATGGAAGACTTTGCCAGTTCCACCGCAAGCAGCATGGGCACACACAGGAACGATTAAGAATCCAAAGTATTTCATCGATTGCCTCCATCGCGAAACAAATTTATCGATTATTATACACACAACTGGTATCAATTTCTCCTTTGTTTCGCATCTCAGCCCATCGCAAGCCCTACGGTTCTGGAACCTGCACAAAGCGCCACATCACATGTTCCAGGAACAATGATGAAGACACAAACTTCAACAAAGCTTCAACGGTGCCAGTCACTACCTCGCACCACACTTTCAAAACATGCATTGAACCTTTCATTTCTAGCCTATTTACTCGTGGAAATTGAGTGCAAACCCACCGTCTGGCCGGAAGGGATTCAAAGTACAAAATGTACCAACCGGTGCACTGCTCTAATATGTAAACACACAACGACATGCACACATCATTTGGGACATCAGGATTTCCCAAGCGTGTTGCTATTTCAAAACACTGGCTGACCGGTGTGTAACAAGATTTCAAATCACGACATAGCGTGACACGTGCTTACCCAGTATACGAATGATCGACAACAAAGTAGACATTATTTTAACATGCACTGCAAGCTTGCATGGGTTACGTTCATGCTGTTACACATGTACATCAGTTGCAACCCACAAAAGTAACATGTACACTAGTTGCTGGCCAAAGATCGCCATCACGAGCTTACGACAATGCTAAAAATTAGCATTATAATCGCCAAAATATAAAAAAGTAAACAATTACTTAGTTTTAATGGGGGCATAAAGATGGGTAGGGCATCAAGTTGATTTTTTTTCTCGATTAGAAACGTGGCACGCAAGGGTTATTTATTATCAAAACAACTCCATTATCAGGTCGACTATGTCCATTTTAACTACGCAGTTGGGAATGTTACTAACACTATACAAAATGGCAATGCATGCATGCCAATATAAGGATGGCACGCTTAAGGCCCATTGAAATTGCGTTGTGACTTTGGGGACACCCTGCACAACATTGCGAAACTCAATTTCTCCTTTCCTGATCAACATATTAAAATATTTTTTTTTGTCAACATTAAGAGGGACTTGCGTTTTATTGGTGGTACTATTTGACAACTTGTGGAAATGCATAATATATTAATAAAAAACGATAATTCTATTTTTGACTTTGTATTTTGCTTTATGAGCGATAGATGACAGCACCTGCCGTCTGAATGGGAATATAAGAGATCTAGAATTTGGAACAATTCTAAAAACGAAATGTCTTTTAATTTTATATAGTCCAGGAACTTACTATCAATATCAACTTCGAATTAAATTATTTAATTTCATTTGAAATTATCATTTCTGTCCAAAATTATCAAAATTCAATTGCAAAAAAATCACTTTCAATGGGCCACGCTGTCCAAAAACCATATGCTCTGGCAAAATTTGTGAATATACTGCAAACTAGACCCGGCTCTCAATGCGCACAAAATAAACGTATTTCTATTTCAACAGCTATCGCAAATTATTGTCTTTAACATAAATTGTAACTTCTAAATCTACCCATCCGCTACTACCAAGGCAATCACTGCAAGTCCACGAACCGTTAAGAGCAGCCCCTAAACAGGGGCAGGGTCTCAAGCAGGAGACTAATTCGAAACAAGTGCACCTTATGCCAAAAATTGTGTCCCTGGTCAAAACACTCCGGGCATATCAGTCGTGATTTTCCCACCGAGCAAAGATAATTACGCATACACTAGTACGGGCAAAAGCACGAAGATGACTTTGTAAAACCAAGAGCAGACAGCTGCAGCACACGAACAGCCCTTGAAATTATGACAGCCACTCATCAACCAAATAATCGTATTTTGAGGAGATTATCATAATTAGTGTCATCATAAAATACATTAAAAGACTCGCGATGACTTGCATTGAGCGATCACTCAAAAGCACTATATTACTTAACACCCACAATTGGAAAAGGCACTAGAGAGTACTTGTATTCCTACATCAGATGATCTCTACATGCATCGTTTCAATTTTAAAACCACCGTTCTGCTTAATAATTTTGTTTTTATATATTCGTATATATATTTTTAATACTTACATATATTCAGAATAATATCACATGGTAAGTGAAACGACTAGGCGGATGATGGAACTAGATCATTGCTAATCTCTGGTTTTACCTTAGCAAAACACTAAAAGACCAACTCTCGTCTATTAATTGTTGCAATTAATGCGATCTACGTGCTAAGTTGAGGTTTGTGGCATAATCAAAATGCGGCAACATGCATCCTTACACAAGTACATGTAACATGGTTTTCATTTAGCATTGGGGAAGTAACATTATTGAGGTGCACGTTTTGAATATTGTTAGCCTTGGATCACAGATCAATGATGCATGAATTAACCATTATTTTTGCCACAGCAAGCAAAAAAAAAATAGATATGTACTCAGTTTGACAAGTCCTTGAAAGCAGAACTAGGATTTCAAGAGGTTAAAGATCCAAAAAAAGATCACCTTTTTCACCGAGCAAGCAGATATCAGTTATTAATAATGCAGCCTTTTTGCAATTATCAAGCCCGGCCGATCGTCTGGCGGTGTCACCTGCTGTTGCTAATGATTTGTTAATTGAATATTAACTGGCGAATAGTAGGTTATGCAAATAGATCACCCTCTGGAGAATGGCATTATTAACAATGGGAGAGCTGTGGTCCACGTATCGCCGTAAATCAATTCCTTGGTTCGTTGCCCACGTGTGCCAATTTATTTGTATTAATTGAACTTGCCATTGACGTCAAACTGTAATTATTTTTTACTCAATGTCACATTAGGGATCATCAATAATCTGTTGCAAAGCACGATGAATTTCGTTCGAAGTACAGAGCAAGGTATAGTTGGGTTAAAGGCAAAATCGAGCACGGCGAATCGAAGTGATTGGTTAAATTGCCTAGCTTGGCATTAAATTGGAATGCATTATTAAGTGCATAGTGGTACACTCAAACAATCAGACGTTCTGACCTTGTCGTGTACTTTTTCGAAATGGCACATAACACATTGTCATTTATGCCATCTACGTAGCCTATGCGGAAAAGTAAACATCCTCTACTATACGTTTACGTGCATATTTAAACCACTTACAGATTACCAAATCAATTATACTCAATTTAAGGCATTTTAAAAGGTTTGCATACAGTGTACAAGCATAGCGAAACATGAATGTTATTGATGGAAATGGGCTAAATTACGATAAGTAAAAACTAACTGTAGGCTGAATATTTCTGAGTATGACGTCTCAAGAAAGAACTCTCGGTGATAAGTTTACTCTCATGGGTGATGGCCACCTTAGCCATTTTCTCTTACCCTACATTTATCATTTGCATGCTGTCCCATTTAAACGTGTTTTTTCGCATTGTTGTGAAGTAGCGTCTGAGTGTTTTGAAGAGTACTGACGTGCTTGTTGGGGTCAGTAACCATCGTTGATCTTGAGAGGACAAACAAAACTAAAAGTGAAACACAGGCTCAAATATTTTTAAAGTTGCTCCATCTTTACCTACATGTTGCCTATGCAGCGGTTAAATTCATTTCATCTAAGATGACGTTAATTTGTACATGTAGACGTTTAAACACCTGTCCTAATTTTATTTCATCGACTTGATAATGAGCAGAGGGGTATTTTATAAAGACAATTTATCCAAGACTGGGTCGTACACCTGCAGGCACTAGGTGCCAAAATTTTAAAGAAATTTTGGCAAGTGATGTAAATGCGCATCTTTTTTTCTTGGCTTTTAGCATGAGCTTCATGTAATCGTATAGTGATTGCTAAATTGGAAAGTTCTCTATCCAATTTTCTAAAATTCAGTTTCAACGCTTGCAATGTTGACGAAGTACAGGTGTAGACTGACAGCCACTACATTATTTAATAAATCATGGAAGAGTGCAATAATAAATGTGCGCCAGATTTGTGGAAAATGAGGCTGTTAGTGAAAGTGATTCGTTTTAAACATTTTATTATTCGATGGCGCTGTTCATGAATTTATCAGCGAAATTGCCTAAGTTTAAGCTTATCAGCACTGTTTGAAAATATCAATTTAACAGCATTGTGGAAGGGCTGTAACGCAGTAAAATGCATCTTTCCATGATCACACAAATAGGCCTACACGTAGTGGTTTTGAATTTCGCCCACCTGGAAGTTGGAATGACTCGAATTTTCAATTATTGTTTCGGTAATGCAGCGTGATGCAATTGCGAGAACGGTATCCTAAAGAATGGCTTTTTCCGGGTACGATTATTTATTCAGGCCTGTTTGGCTGATGTCTGGACCATTTCAGATTCATTGCACCGCTGCGCCTTGCACCTTGCATTTCAAAAACAACAAGCTCTGAAGCTGAATTATTCCGTTCGCAATATCACGTTAAAAAGACCCACTTTGAGATTTTAATCTCTTTGTAACTCCGTGTTCCACGGTGCGAAATTGTTTGCATGAAGCCCATTACAAAGATGAGTGCCACGCATATTTGGAGGCCAGAGGAAGCAAAATTACCTCCAAACAATTATTTTTAACGAATTTTCTGCCAAAAAAGAAATCGAGGCAGTTTGTAATTACGATGTTGCACGCATTGCACATCCCTTTTTGCAATTAAAGAGTACTTTAAAAACTAATAGTTGAATTAATTTGCATTATGGAGTTTTCTACGCTTGACTGACATGTATAGATGGTTATCAAGGTTTTTAACGAGCATAATTCGGATAATTGAGCGTAACATCTAATACTAATGCCCGTGTATTGAACTTCTTTCCTTTGGTTCAAATTTGGCGATAAAATAGCCCTATAGTGTATTACGAATTACTTATTAAACTATAAAAATATGTATGCATAATCTACGAGTGTATATGTATCTATACTGAGGTCCGAGATCAAGGTTACCCCAGGGATGAAATTTTCAACTTCTACCCTGACTTTTTCAAGTTTTAAAATTCCCCAACTTTTTCAAAATTAAATCCATCATCCCTGACAATTCATGATTTTCCATGTTTTCTAGGTCTGAGGGAACCCCGGAGACACACCTAGTGTACATTAACTTCATTATAAAAAACTACCAGTTTCAAGCTATAATGTGAGTTATTTTTATTTTGAACGTCATAGCAAAATTCCCGAAAACAAAACGAATGCCCAGGGATGAATCATAGCTATGTCGATGCAAGCTGAATCATCACACCCCCATGTTTTTTTTGCATGGATTAACCTTCAATCGATAGTGCCAGTCACAGCCAGTTTTACCAGTTTTCACTGACCGCTGGTCATCCACCGTTTCAACCCTTTCCAATTCAAGAACTAGTTAGTTTCAAGCAAACAAGAAACAGTTCAGACATTTAAACAACTGCATCTCATTACACCTGTATTTCTACTCTTCCAATGAGCACTACTTCCCTTACACGTACATGTAGGCCCTACTAGTAGTCCTTCTGATCAGTTTCACTGTTCCATTGGTGTTCACAAGACAGGAAATGAAATTCCAAGACAGTTTGCAAACTAAAACATCTGTCGATTGCATACATGTAAATTTTACGCTTGCACTTAAGGATGATGTGCCTCAGGAGTGAAGATAACCAGAGCTGGTTGAGCATTTCTTAAAGGAATTTACCAACTAACATTTCTCAGTATTCGCCTGTTTGCGATGAACACGATCAAGTATAACATTTCGAGTCCATTAAAAGGTCCCAAACGATTGTGCTTAAGCCGGCGACATTTATCGTAGACATGAAATTCATTTTAATGGTGTGTTGTTGTCATTATTCACAATTCGTGCTTGGAATTACTTTCCCAGAACATCATTGAATTGAAGTTTATAAGTCAGTTTGCGGATAACGTGCCTTATTATTGTTTTAATAATGTCCATTTTATGCGATTTCGTCATGCGCAAATGCCTACAGTAAATAACGAATTAAGTCTTAATAATATTCTGCGAGCGTAGACAAATTCAGCTTCGTATCTTATAGTAACAATAAAAATGTTTTTAGCAAAAAAATGAATTTCCAACCAATCAGATATGCTGTTAAACTTCTTCCATACCAACTACAATCGCTAAATGAAGGTTTCCACAAACTCACCACTAATTTATACGGAATTCACATTGTTAGCCACTTAATGAATATGCAATAATTTCGTACTTAAAAACAATAAAACATGACACAAATTTCAATTTTTTTTCTGGAAGAGTGTCAAGTTTTTTCTTAATGTCCAATGTATTCACGATAGCTTAATATGGTAACACCATGAATAATGCTTAGGACGATGTGCTATTAGCTGCTGTTTGTAATGACATTTGACATACAGCAGCCTGGCCATGCAGTTTCACCAAATTTCACTGTACGTCAGGAAAACCTAAATCGGAAAGTATACCTGAAGGGCGCGTGAAAGTGGTTTGAAACTAAAACGGCACCTGCAGCCTCAAATCTAATTGGCAGGTTATGCATTGAGGACAACTTACTTCTTCCACCAACAGTTTCTAAGCAAAAGCATTCAACGCAGAGCGAAATAAAGTTTGTTTCCCATCAACTTCTGGCCTCATTCAAGAATTTAAACGATTCCTGCATTCTGCGACTATTGTATTCCAGGCTTATTTATTTTCACAAAGACAAATAAACACTGAGGCAGGCCAGCATTTTGAATTTATCAAAGCAGGGCTGTCATCGAACACGAATAAAATGTTCCATTATTAAATGCCTACACTTAATGGTAGCAAACATATATGGCCTTGGTAGAATAACAGCCTACGTTCAAAATTCTGATTTTTACCTACAGTCAAACCAAGAAGTGATGGAACTGGGTCGAATGTGCCGACCAATAGGGTCCAATCACGTGTTGGCGATTGATTTAGCCTAGTTGATTACACTCACGTGCCAACTTTCACAGACTGAAGACGCATGGAAGCGGTTATCGACAAGCCACATCGCTCTGATTGGCTGTCCTTCAGTTCCATCACTTCTTGGTTCTACTATAGAGTATGCATGTTCATTACGATGTTCCCAATATTGAATGTTATAATTCAAAAATAAGGCCGTTCATATAGCCTATCCAGCGCTTGTTTGAAAAAAGGTCAATGTAAATAGAAAGCAATGAATCTAAATTTCTTTAATTGACATTTCGCAAAAATCCATAAAATGGACGTTGGCCTTTTTGGTTCCAAGGTACAGAGAGCCTTACAAGTCAGTACCCTGTGCAGAGCACATGACCATTTCTGATCAACTTTTTCCAATGACTCACCCAACGATGAAGCATCTGGTTTTCTACCAGATTCTGCTTCTTGAAGTCCATGATAACCACGACCCTGATCACGATAGCCAGTCGATGCCAGCCAATGGAAATAAAATTTGCATTTTGCAAAGAGCTCAGCAAGGGCGTTTTCCCTGACTGAGCCCTGTCGATGCACAATCAACAATTACGAGTTAATGGCGAGCTTTTATGTTTAGCGCGGTGACCATGCGACCAGTGACGTCTGGCTCGGGGTCTTCCATAAATCGCCAATCCCATGCACTTCAAACGGAATGCATTTTACGGTGGCAAAACCCCACAGGGATTTGCGCCTCCATCACGAGCTGCCACTTCAGAAGTTGGTCCCGCTGAAAATTTATTCATGGAATCCCGTCGCATTCCTCGACTCCAAGAAATCCCCAAACGCCCGGCGCTTCCTGCCACGGTCCATTCCCACTGAGAACCAGGTGGAGCTGGTCTGGTTGGTGCCAAAGACCAAATGTTGTTGAGCGGAAAAATTTCCATTTCGCTCCCTCCAATGGTCTCCTTGTTGGACGTGCCCTCCACGGATGAGGAAACGGAAAATTTAAGCCAATTTTCACCATCGAGCCCGACGAAAACAGCTAGTTGTTGACAACGCATCTTATTTACGAAAAAACCCCTAGCTCTCTGGCGGCCACTCCACAAAGCAGCACATTGGCAGCCTGGCAACGACTTCGAAAGCAGATAATAGTCGATGCTGTCTAATTCCGCATCCACAGTAAACACAATCTTCGACAAACACCGTGCACGAAAATGAGAGCAAAGGGAAGAGATTTTTTTTGCTGCCAACTGGTGCAAACAATGCACACAGTTAAGCGAGCCTGTTATATTCGATATAATTCGGAAATTGGAGGCGAGTGCACGTTCCACTTCTTAAATTCGGATATTTCAACTTCGATCGAATGCAATTTTTTCTGGCATATCTGCCGCGTAATACCACGTTTCCGACGAAATTTCGAATTGTGATTGGTGGCCCAACCAACAAGTCATCTTTCGGTGGAAACAATAAACGAATGTTGATCCAAAGTTAATTGTGATCCAAACATAATTCGTTGAATTGTGTTATGGGAACACAATTGAGTGACGTCAGGCATTGTCACCACTCAACATTTCCATGTGGCAATGCGATCCCTACAAAATCCCTAACGTACAGTTCCCGTCTGCTACGCTCGTACAGCATATCATAGCAAATGATTAAATTGATTAATACGTTTTTAATTGCAGAACTATCAAGTGAGTTGCTATTTTAGTGCATATTTTGTGGGTGTACTATACAGGGGCCCACGTGGTAGCAGACGAAACTATGGAGTCTGTGGATGCAAAATAAACGAACACCCTGTAAAAAACAGCCAAATCCCATCATGCAACGCGAAATGTGGGTTCCCTTTTGTATTTTGCGCTAATCACCGTTCATTTTGGTGGAAACGTGGTATAAACTATATTGGCTGTAAATTCCATGACGGTTCCATGTTCCCGGCATTTTATTCTGATGCACGTTACGTTAGTTTTTTTCATTTTACACATATATTTTGTTGGCTGCAGCATTTTTTATGCACATTATGTATGTCACTCGATTTTTTTCCTTATTCATGTAACATTTTTGAACTAGGGTAAATATGCCCATCACCACCACCACCACCACCACGTGGCATCTCAGGTGCTGACTGTGGGTGTATTAAATTAAACCGATTTTTCCAGACAAATTCAATCGAATTGCTAGACCACTAAAGAAGGTTTTATAGAAAATACAGATATCGTTTCGTCACTTTTTCCTGATTATTAGATCCACCTTGTCAGCAATAATGTTTGCTAAAAAGTGATAATGCTGCGCATTTGCAGTCTAATACACCACTTTAGCACTCCTGCAACTGTATTCTTTCGCTGCATTGCGATGAGACCAACGTGAAAACTGGAAGGGAAGGATGGATGTGAAAAACCATAAATGATTCAAAATTATTGATATGACAACCGCAGCGAAAACCCACCAGCTCAAACACAAATCTTTCGTACGTTACCTGAGAGAAAACGAAACCCCGCGCAATTTACTCGTGGTTTTAAGCAATCCGAAAACGTACAGATGTTTTTAACGAACAAAAAATAAGGTATTTGATAAACTGCTTATGCAAGTTCGACTGAGGAAAACTGACTCACGGCATGTAAACAAGCCTTGTTCTTAGTCAAATTATCACGCAATCACTCGGAAAAACAAAAATAACCCCACGAGAAAGTACGAAAACAAGATGTACGGTTTTCATAAATAAGTTGGATTCTCTTCATGAATCCAATGTGCTTTAAGTGTATTTTAAGGCAGAGTCTGTTATGTTTCATTAACAAAATAAACGATTGACAAAAATCATCACAGATGCTCAGAACTAGTGACGGGTGGTAATGTAAATAAAATGATCGTTCAGCTTCCATTCAAATGAAGCGTTGGAATACTATGGATTTGTATAGCGTTTCACCAATTATATAGAATCTGTAACAATTAAATAATAAAGTTAAAGTGACTTCATTATCAGAGTTCGAGTCTATGGTGCAAACAACTACGTTTGTTATGTTTGCAACTGAAGCCCAAACTTAACTTGCAACGTGTAACTTGTGTAATGCAACATGTAAATTGGGTTGCGATGAGCAAACCATGTTGAGAAATACTTTCTTCTCTATAATTTAACTTGGTGCATGCAATTTCACCATCCACCTGTAGACAATTCCCCACAAATTACAAGGAAAGTGCTATGGAACACAACACTTAATTTCATTTAATGTTCTTGCAACCTATGGAGCATGGCTCAATAACCTACTAGTGTGAATGTTATTTTGTGGAACACAACATGTACAGTATTTGGTGTACAAGTAGCTCTTATACTCCACACCACTACAAGGCACGTCCATATCTTTGTGGAATAGGGCATGGCTTTCACAAATATATTAGGAAAACCATATCAGTCAGTGGACCCTCTTATGCTGATATCATATGCAAGGCAATCCAGTTTATGCATGACTGTTTTTGAACTACTGTCACACAAGTTCAGCCAAAGGTTCAAGGTGACTGATGCCGCCTAAATTCATCCCGAAGGCAGAAGTGTCATTTCACTATACACATGAGCGAACCGAAGCATTGAAGCATACACAATAATCTCACAACGAAGTCAGGTGAAACACAATAGTAATAAAGCGCTTAAATAACAATTGATTTGATAAGGCAAGGTGTAATGACACCCTCGCAGTGGTGATAGAAGCACCGAGTTTTTGGAGTCTACATGGGTGTTTGGTAACCCGTTGGCCTACTGCATTCTACTCGTTTTCTATGCACGAAAACGGTAACAAAAATAAACAACCACCTACAACTACCAGTAAAAGTTAGCGTTCACTTACAAAACATGTAGGCAAACCCGCTTTTTATCATGACCATTCATTCGGCCATCCTTTACGTGTCATTCGAGTCAACGTGGCATGTGTGTCACTCATTTTCACTGCATGTACCTTGATCGAATTGTTGACCATGCGCCATTTCGCCGTACAGTACCAACAGACCAAAAACCTGTTGAAAATCAAGTTGGTAGCCATTTGTCAAATTGGGTGAATCTTTATTCAAGTACATAACACGGTCAGCATCCACCATTTAGACATTTAAAAAGTCGTCCCTTTCGTGAAGGGCGTTTTTGAATTTCAAAAACATTCCAATGCCCTTTCAAAAGTTCCCAAAACAACCAATAATGCTGTGAAGATCGCAATTTTTGTCAAAGGGTTATCACCAGGTCCAAGTCAGCAAAACCCATTTTTTGCAAATTAACAAGCACTTTCTCGTGCAGACTTTAGACACCTTAATCTAAGAAAGCCATGCACTTAAACCAGACTTAAATTTCAATATCTTTACTTTGCTCGAATGCACTTGATCTGAGAAACCTAAAGCCAAGATCAGGCGTCATTGCAAACGTACATGTATGGGGAAAATCTGCTGTACATCATCTGGATTCTAGGTGTTTTGAAACATGTCACCACCAGATGGCAGACCAATGCAAGTCACTTTAGCTTGCATCTCTAGTGACTTGGTGCAAGAGCTTTATTGCAAGGTGAGTTAACAGCTCGCATGTAAACAGTGTTACCAGAGATTGTGCTCTCCAGCTGAAAACTAGCGGGATTAGCACCAATCCATGCTTGTTTTGGAGGGATTAAGCACGTCAGCGTAGTTTTACAATGGCGGTCATTTCCTGTTTCATGAGCAAACACTTTGGATTCCTATAGTTAGTCCCCTGTTGTTCTAACAAATGTAGCACTACTTTCTCACCTAAGTTGAAACGGATTCCCTCTAGCATTACTCATCAGAATTGGCTGCATGCAAGCCTTCAACTAATTCGAAACAGTTTCTACTATCAACATTATATGGGGGCCAACCATCTATCAAGCTGGTCTTCCTCCCACGGGAACGTTCAAATATTGTCAACATCTTATTGGTCAAAACGACATATTTGCTTTTGGGATTGAAATCCATCATCCTAGATAGTTTTAAAAACAGTACTTCGCAGTATTTATTTTGTTTGATGCAATTTGCCTGCACATTCTGTACGGTACAATTTATTTTACTACCATTTACCCTCGCTTTTCGTTGCAACATTCTTGTACTTTGGCAAATCTATTAGACATGGCACGGTTTTGCACCTCAGGTGCTGACTGGATATATTAAATTGTGAAAAAAATTCGCCTATTGCGGTTTGTTCCTATGGGGGAGGGTCAAATGTTCCAAAAAGCGGTAACTTTAGAATAAGCCAGCAAAGGCGGCCACGCTTGTTTTCTACGGAGTTTGACTTTTTTCCTGACTAATTCCACCGGAATTATGAATTGCAATTGGTGACCGAACCAACAAATCATTTCTCAGTGGAAACACAAAACGAATGTTGATTCAACGTTAATTGTGATCCAAAACACCATTTTGGACACAATGATTGAGTGACGTCAGGCCGTGTCACCACTCAACTTTTCCATGCTCCAATGTGGCAATGCGATCCCTACAAATCCCTAGCGTACAGTTCCCGTCTGCTACGTTCGTACAGCATATCATAGGAAGCTATTAAATTGATTAATACATTTGTAATTGCAGAACAACGAAGTGAGTTGCTATTTTAGCGCATGTTTTATGGTTGCATCACACAGAGGCCCACGTGGTAACAGACGAAACTATGAAGTCTGTGGATGCAAAATAAATGATCACCCCGTAAAAAACAGCCCAATCCCGTCGTGAAATGTGGGTTCCCCGTGGAAACACACAATTTTCGTATTGCGATTAGTGTATTATGATTGCTAGGCAATCATAATACACTAATTACAATTCATTTTGGTGTATTATTAGTAATCCGTATATTAGTATATAGTATCCCGTAGTATTAGGGATAGTTTTAGGTTAGGTTAAGTTTGGTCAAAGGGGTGTCCAGGGGGCCAGTTCTGTTCCGAGCTGACTCCGTAGAAAACAAGCGTGGCCGCCATTGCTGGCTTATTCTAAAGAGCTACCCAAAAAGCTCTAATATTTAAGTGATGGCACTATTTGAACGCCCAGAGGATTGAAGGCAAGACACCTGGTAGCCCAGGCCGTGTCCAATGTCAGCAGCCACCAGTTGCCATTTTCTGGGTCGAACCTTTGGCCACAATGGCCGGCATGAGTGCGCCCAGAACAAAGCTCCCAAAGTTTGACAACGACGACGGTCATCCAGGCAGGGTGCAGCTGCGGCCACGTCGAAGCCCCCACCCCTGTGGCGCCCCCAGCGTGAGCAACCGGCACCACCGGTCCCAGCCAACATTTTCGGGAAAAAATCTCGTCCCCTAAACGCCTTATCCTTCCACTATTTCTTCCGTCTATTTTTCGGTCCAAAAGCCGCTTCTCGGCCACCATCCCCAGGATGCGCAACAAGGCCTAGGCGGCCACGCGCCACAGGCTAGACCGCTTGTTGAACTCGGACCAGGTTAGGCCTACGGAGGGGTGGCCGAGAAGGGCAAAAAGCTTTGCCAAACACGAGACTACGGTAGGAAGGTTGCACTCACCATATCTTTGGTCATGCTACGCTGGCATGGGGCTGCTCCTCTGGCTCGTTATCCCACTGGAGGCAATTGCACAACCCGCACCAATGGTGGACACTTTCCCGACACCCGACTACTTTCGCGAGCACATTTTCCCCGCGAATTCGGTGAAATCCGTCGGCGCACTATTTCTTTTTTGGCGAGGAGAAAATATTTCACATCCACACTTTTCGCACGGAGAACGGAACGCGGTCTAGGCCTTGCCACACTGGCTGAGCGACCGAGCGAACAGAAAGCAAAAGCAGACAAAGGAAAAACTGGAGCCAGGGAATCTAGCGAGGGCCAGTCCATTATCGCGCGCAGGGGGGGAAGGGTGGGGGAGAGCAACGACGAAAATCGAACCTGTTGCGCATCCAATTTGCCACACGCTGGAGAAAGTGCGTTCCGTTCAATCTGTTCCCTCGCCAGGCATTTGGCATTAAAACGCGATATGGGCTCGTTCCTGGAAACCCCCAATTTCCTCCCCCATCTTCGGCGCATTAATATCCCCCTTAATTGGCGATATCGCGCGCCTAAAATCGTGCCATGTTATACCCCGTTTCCACCGAAGTTATCCAGTTCACGCACCACCTTAGATAGTGACGCAATACTTGATTGAACGCCTTCATTTTGAAGCGTTTTCAAAAATGATGGATTCTGACAGAGAACCCAATGATGGCTCAACCTTCCGGCCAACTCTCCCCAACTTCCGTCATCGTATTCGTAGGTCTTCATTTGGCCGACCCCGGAATACGATCTTGAGGATATGGGCTATTTTCGACGCAGTATTATGTTGTTTACAAATATAAAATTTATGAACGTTTAATGAGAAGGTACTTGTACAATGTAAGTGCAATATCCATTTCATTTAATGCGTCGACTATATTAACGTGTTTTTCTTGTTCTAATGTAATCGGAATAATTTTGAAAACAGTTTTAGTTCCAGGCCTTGCCAATCAGGAAAATTGACAACAACAAATTTGGCTCTTTGTGAAACTATTTTAAAAGAAAAATGTTCCTTATAAATACGCCATTTCGTTTTAAAATTCTTTGAATGGGAAGGGTTTTACCACAGTTTCACATGCCGGAATTCTGAAAGCCTACTAAGGTCGGGGCACAGAAACAACGTCCTTAAGGCTCATTACAACAGAAAAAAAAATCCTTATAGATTTTGAATTTGGCACCACTGCAGGCAATCGGCA
>JAQFYZ010001849.1:0-20320 GCA_034695085.1 Cylindroiulus punctatus
TGTTCAATAATGAAGGGCGTAATTCTCCGAAAAAGGAACAAAAAGTGTCACTAGTGGACGACACATTCTACAAGGTAGGCAAGATTTTGAGCGTCTTTAGTTATTTATTAAAGCAAACGTACGGAACAAATTTTGCATGGTTTTGCATGGTGGAAATATTATGCAGTTTGTTCGAAAATTACCACGCTTTTTCAATGGACCTTTCGACGAGAAATTCATTTCGACGAAGTAATTGGTGTCCACCACAATATGGCGGTACCCTTTGAACTTAACTTGGGTTAATGGACTAGACCCCCCTACCACATGGTACTAAAACTACTGACAGTAGGGTACTGAGTTGAATTGAATTGAATATCCAACTCAACAATTACTCCTCCAGCTGTCATTCTTTTGATATGTTGTTTTTTCTCATTTTGTTTTATTGTTTTTAACCGGGAAGTGTAATTTTTTTAGTTACATGACCAACCGCCAGGCAATCACTGCCAGCCTGCGAACCATTAGGATAAGCCCAATTTCTCTCAGGTCTTAATTTATTGAACTGTGCTTAATTGAGTGTTAACGTTACAAATTGTTTAATGATAATTAATCTTCATATCGGTATATCAATTAACCCATCATTAACCCCTCTACACACGTTTTCTTTGACCAATTACCTACAAAAATGTCGAAACGCCGCCAAATCTTTCGACTTACTATCATTCTACATGTACATCTCTTAGACTTAAGTCTCGTATAAGCGATATTTCATTAAATCCGGAAATACCAACCTACAGTGTTCGTATGACACAATTTTTCGGGGATAGTTAATTGAACTATAGCTATTAAATCATACCAGTTTTCTTCCTTCTGGGGAAAAAAGCAAAATTTTCTGATATCACAGAAGAAAGCTTGAAGTTACACCTGCATAATTGGTCATTTACAAAGCGTTTCAGATATACGGAATGATATATTTTGCCATGGTGATAACACCGGTACAGTTGAGTAATTGCTATTGCTGCGTTTAAAACGTTTTTGCTTTCAATAAGCAGTTGCTTTTCAGCTATAGTATGTGCTTTGAAATCATTATATTCACATTTACAAAGATTAACATTAAATAAGCCGAGAAATTTCAGGTTTGGTTCTTGTCAGTAAACAATTGCAACAGAACTTGTCTGAAATGCTAATTAATGGCATACTGCGGCTTACTTGCATGCTCATTAACTTAATTTCGTTTCCCATGGCATTGATTCATTTGACAGTTAATCACGTTTCACTTATTGCTTGCTTATTGCTCTTAGAAAAAGGCTGGAATTGAACCTTGACGAAATGTAGCTTGAGTATTGTAGACTCGTGCATGATATTGCTTGCTAATCAGACTTAAAACATGCATGCCGTTGTGTAGGATTTAATTAAAGCCATTAATCGTTAAAAACTAGATTCCTTATAAATACATGTAATCCTTGAATTTGCACGCATGCATAATGATAAATAGGTAGGACTCTGGGAGCGTTTTGCATTGCAAATATATTCTTAAAACGTGGTCTCATATGGAATTCCTTACTTTTTTGCATTAGCAATTTTTTACCGGAGTGACGTTTCAAAGCAAATTCCATTGCACAGTTTCTACAGTTCACTTCAGTTTTGTTGTACACTATTTGCGGGCTGTTCAAATTCAATTGAATTTATTTGATGCTCAGTTTCTTTCCTGTTGTCTGCTGAGTTTTGTGAATGTGTTGGAAATATTCGACCTTAAATCAATTCGAGATAAATAAACCGTATAAATTTGCGAATTACCAAATGTACTTCAATTGGCAGTTTTTTTTTAAAACTGCGAATGCATTTTATTCTGCCAGAGATTATGAAAAAGTAGGCTTCTATCAACGGCTCATAGGCTGACAGTGATTGCCCAGCGGTTGGGCAGTTAAATAATTTAGCTTTTTAGGTGAAGTTAGGTTAGGTAAGCTAAGTTTAACAGAAAAAAATGCAAAAAAAAGAAGAAAAAAATATCATCTAGGACAAGTATACAGGCGTCCTTGCGTCTTAGACAAGTAGTGTTTAATTATCGATATGTTGTGCCCATTTGGAGCGACCCATAATATGTAGTAGTAAAGTGCATGTATATCCTATACGAATATTCAATTCTTAGCAAAAACTGTAAATACAACAGCTTTGAATATCGCCTTAACTTCTGCATTTCACAATTAATATAAATTTTGTTGATACCTGATTTCCTTACTCAATAAACGGCTACATTGCTGGATTGCAATATGTCATCGAAGCAATATTCAGTTGAAACACTAAGTTTAGTTTCGAATAGTTTTCGAATAAGTCGAATAAGTTTCAAATAAGTTTAGTTGCATTTTGCAGTTTTAAATATCTAACTTTGACAATATGTAACGCTACTCGACGTTCTTTTACCGGTATAATTATATTATTATATGTGGGTATTCGGTGAAGTTCATGCTGTTTTTGTCATATTTTCTCATTCTGAAAAATTCTGGACAACTAGGAATCTTAGCAGATGGTATTCTGATCTATATATATATATATTAATCAATACACTAAAAATGTGTAAAAGGACATACTTGTCGCAATGAAATTTTCAAAACAATTCTTGAAAAAGTACTCTTCTAATGATATGCTTCGTACAATTGGATATTGTGAACAATCTGCATTATTGCAAATTGTTTACTTCTTGTAGATAATTAAGATTTCACGTGAAACGTGCTTTGGCTCTTAATGCGCATTACTGCATCGTATTGTTTCTTCATGGCAACTAAAACCAGCAAGTTCTTCATATCTTTCATTAAACTCAACCTCTTTAATTTGATTGATCCATTTATTTTTTTATGAACTGGCACAAGTCCCGTATTTATATATACATTCTTTTTTATTTAATCTGCTCTTATTCTACAGAATACAAATACCACAATGCTTCAATACTTCCAAGCTGTTACAGGATATGAAAATACAAAGCGTTGAAGTGTTGCTCGTCGCGATATCGTTTGCAGTATTTGAACTATAGGCTTGCAAAGTATTTTGTAGTACAGGGCGCATGAAAGATTGGCAAAAACGAGTAGAAGGCTAAGGGAAGGATTGAACTACGAGGCGAGTAAAAGTGATTACAAGAAGAGGGAAGATTGTTGGAAACTAGTCATTAATAAGATAGAAAGCTGAAGGGAAATGATTTAGTCCAGCAAATTGAAGTCTTGTTTTCCCACCTTCTGGTCTATTGCACACGGGCTCCTCTGGACTAAACTATTTCTGATTATAAATATTAACTAGTGAGGAATAGTGCAAGCATTTCACCGCATGACTTCCTGCATCCTCCAGTTTCAAGATAGCCGTCGAAGGCATCTCAAACTAAGGTGGTCAACTGGAAAAATCATTCAAACCTCGAGCGAGTAAAGCGTAATTATTAGTTTATACAGTCTCTGGTTCTCGTTTTAACAAAGGTACGTTCATGGCGATGCAATACAGTAATACATGAGACGAGATTTTAGTAAAAGGTGCGAGTGCATTACGAATTATGCAGAAGTGCCTATAAGTATCACAGGATTATTTCTACACCACGCATAATGCCTTCCAACAAACGATATCTAAGTTTACTTCTGGACGATCTGGATTTCATTCCTGAGTGTGGCGCAGCGGCGACGACCTTTAACCCTGGAATCCAGCGAAGGGGTTGCCGAAGCTGAGGAAGGCCTGGGGCTGGGCTGGCTGTTGGGCCTGGACCGTGTGGGTGGTGCCGGTGATGGCGGAAAGGGCCTGCAGCTGCTGGGCTTGGGCCGCTTGGTCTCTTTGGGCGTGTTGCTGGATGGTCTGGGCCAGTTGAGCTTCAGCTACTGGGTTGAAGGTGTTGGGGTTTGGCCCGAGCTGGACTTGGGAGGCTGGCTGCAGCTGCTGGAAGACCTGGGGTTGCAGGGTCTGGACCTGGGGCTGGGGCTGGGGGGCGAAGGCGGCGTGCTGGAGAGGAAGAGGAAGTTGGGGGACACCACCGGCACGGGTGGCGTAGGCAGCATGACCCAACCAACGACCGCTCTCCTCCAGGTTGGCATGACCCCTCCATTTGCCGTCCTCCGCCAGGGGCGCTGCTGGCGCCTGGGCCGGGGCCTGTTGGGCCTGGACCTGGAAGGGGTTGATGAAGAAGGTGGGTTGCCCAGGGAATTGAGCAGAGGCCAGGGCAACGCCCGCCAAGAGTACTGCAACCTGAAACGAAACGTGTGACATGAGTGACTTGGGTCGCCATCTTGAATTTTTTTGCGTCATCAGAATCCAAGAGAAAGTTGCCATTGCTTGAGATGGAACTTATGCAAGAGCACACGTTCTTTCCTGCATGGTGCTTTGCTGTGTAAGGAGTAAGCAAGAGCAAATGCTCACCACTGCATATTTGAGGGTGTGAGGATAGAACATGTGCTGTTGCACTTGGGACTCAAGTTCTGATTTTTTGTTATAAGGTAATAACATTACCATTGTAAAAGAGCACAGATATATATTTTGTTTAGACTATCGATCAGGCCCGGTAACATGAAACCCCATTGATTTTGAATTGCCCCACAATCTGATTATGGTAATTGGATGAATTGTCAAATTTTGCGATATTGATTGTGGCTCGAAATATTGCAATTGAAAAACTTTGTCAATGAGATTAACATTGATTGTTGCGTGGGTAGTTATCAACATCGTTTGTATGTTGGGTGTTATGAATAAGCTAATATCATATGTTAACTTTGAATTAACCTGTGAAATTATCTGAGGTGAATATTAAATTGTTAATTAGAATTACTTTCGAATATTTTTTTGAATATATTTTTGAAGTAAATTTCAGGAATTGATCATGAAGTTTTTAGTTGAAACCAAATCGTATTGCGAGTGAAATTTCTGTAAGTTTGCTGAACCATGTGAAACGTTTGCTACTTTGAAAAGTCTAAACTTTTTCTTTCCTATTGCTAACGTTGGAAAGTAAATCCATGCTTACCATTGAAAACATTGTAGTATGTTCTGTAGGGTAAATCTCTCCAGAAGCTGCTATTCCAGAAGAATGAGATGCTACACCATACCTCTGGTCTCCTTATATACGAAATCATCTTGGCTAACTATTTAACCGTGACCTGATTAAATTGTAGGCGTTGCCCCCTGTCCAGTGCTTGAGAGGTCCTTCTCAAGGTTTCGTACATTAGGAGGACTTTTTCTTATCCATTGGTTAACTCTTGTGCCGGTTTTTTTCCAGTTTGGCAAATTCGCCATTAATACGAATCCGAATCCGATGACCTCATTTTTTTGACATCGAACCTTTATGGTTTAAGGTGGTCTAGCTCCCAATTGGAAGTTATTTTATCGACATATTTTCTAGCGTTGGTTTGCTGTGGGGAATTCTGGCCTGGCCCGATACGCAATTCATTACCGGTTTTGATGCTGGAAGTCAGAAAAAAATCCGAATGGAAATTTGGGCCTTCAAACTTCATAGGTAGGCTCGTGTAACTAATAGGCTCTTCCTATGTCTGTTTTTTAAACTTTCTTTCTAATTAAAGATTTTTGCCAGATTAGTATGGCGTAGGCTTAATTAAGTCTCGAGGAATTTAAGCCGCCCGATTTATTTTTTGATTAAAATAACACGATGATTGAAGGGAAAACCTTACTATAAAATATGTGCTTAGATTTAGTATATCCTTTATTAATAATTCAGAGGTGAAAAAATTCTTGTTGTCCTTTGGTGTCCATGGTGAAAGTGTTCCAGATTCTTTGCTCAGATTTTCCCCCACCTTAAACCGAGGCAGGCGTTTTAACCTAATTGCATGCACTTGAAGAAACCTTCCATGGGAAAATGTGAGCGGTCTGTTTTAATATCGTTCGCCAAATTTAGCATTCAAATGCGATTGCAACAGGACCTGTCGTCAGTGCAATTGTAAAATTTACATTTATGCGCTCGCCTCTCATTAGCGTGCATTGAAATACTTCAACTAAATTGATTAATTTGACACAATTCCTTTGATTTAGTAATTCCTGACTACTCGGACCTAATTTATAGTACACCCCACTGTCTAAGTATTTCCCAATCGTAATACAGACTGTATGTCAACTTACCGTTTTATGGAGTCAAATTTTTTTTCTATTGGGAAATTAGATTTCAATGCAGGACATGTACGTTAAAATGCGAAGGGAAAAATATGGAGGAACAGTTTGCTTTAGGTTTAACATTAATTGGATGTTTACATTGGATTCAGGATATCTGGGTTCTCCAGACTGGAAAATCCAAAATTATCAGGGACGTCGTGGATAATATACATGTATGAACAGTGTAAATTGAAAAGTGTAGGGAAATTCAACATTGGATATGCAGGGTATGATATGACGTTAGATATACACTAAGCTAAGAAAAAGGTTCTACCAGACGTCGAGAAAACCTGAAATAGTCGGAAAATTATTTAAAATCTAAACGTCAGGGTTTTATCGTATCAAGAATACATTTTACATAGCAAGTTATTGGTTCACATACATTTAAGTCATGAGAACTAGCAATTCTGTGGAAAAAAGAGAAATTAATAATGTTGACAATTCTATTAGGCCTGTAATCTTTGTTCTGGTATACAAGAAACTAAGCGTTTCAGTCCATTATTGGCAGTTTAAATATCATGTCACCACATTGTCGTGGCTTTAAGATTGTGTGGCCAAAGATAGCGTTGGGAAAAATTGAATTGATGACCAGATATTGGAACGATGCCATCTCTGGGGATAAACCGATTTGCTCAAATTCGGGAATACTTTTTCGCAGTTATTTTCTGAACCAATCATTCCATCAACTTCGTTTCTGCAATGTATATTTTTGTAAATTCGCTATATTTATCAAAGGCTGAAGACGTTCACATGTACGGAGATTTCAGTCTTCTGTGGAAAATCTTCATAATAGGTGACAGTTATAATCTGCTAAATTGTGTGTCTTCATTTTTTTCTGCTGTGTTCATTGGATTTTTCATGCCCTGCACGTTATGAAGGTGAACTCGGTCAGTTTTTTAAGTAATACCGAAAAAAAATGGTTTTTTCTTTGCCTTTTCTTCGATTTTGATCTTACTTTCATTTGGCTTTAACGCCACTAATTGTATCAAGATTTTTTAATGGACTTTTTTGTGTGTCAAACATCGAAAAAATCTGGAGCAATTTTAATATTGCCTTATAACCGATTTTCTTCAATTTAAATAATGTTACGAAAGAAGGCCAACAAACGGAGTTCTGACTGGACCTGTTTCAAATATTTCAGACTGAAATCCCTTCCTCAAAATTCTAGAAACAATGACGATCATTATAAATGTGCGGCTTGAGTGAATGCAAGATAACAAAGTCTGCTAACATTGAAAAGCCATTTCAATCCTATAGCAAGGTCTGGCCGAGCCGAACTGATTTATTTTCACATTGCAAAACTAAATGCCTGGCTGGACGTTTCACTTGAGGCGAAATGTCGTCCTTCATCCATCCAAATTTTTAAGAATAACCAACTAGTTGTTTCCATGTTAATAAATGATGGGAGGCGTTGTACCAGCGTTGATTCAGAAAGTCCAGCTGAGTATATCTGCGAGCAATTATACTTGAAAGAAATATCTTGTAAACTGTATCTTATTCAAGGTTTGTGATATATTTGCTATGTACACTATGCATTATTTTTAAGTAGCGCAGATGCTTATTTTTCGGATAGAAATTTGGAAATGAAGCCCATAGAATAATCCGCAGATAACTTTAATAAAATATGGCAAATGTAATCGTGTGTTTGTCCCATTGATGTGAATTTACAATCGCACGTTTATTCAAACACCTATTTATTGAACTATATCTATAGCCTAAACTGTAGAAAATATTTCCTCCCATTCGATTAACCTGATTTGGTCACCCCAAATGCATGTGCAGTAAGTGGTCATTTATACACAAGTATAAAATTCAGTTATCCCACCCTCGAATTATCTGGAATATGTATTCGGAATGCACGTTACCGTTTAAATGGAGCAATCGATGTAGCAGAAATTTGAAATTATTAATGCATGTTTTACATTTTATTTTCTGGCAAATTAGTTTTTCAGAGGGCACTGTATTGGAGTAATGTTTTTCTTTTGTACAATCAAAGAGATAGTATTAATAGATGATACCATAATTTAAGAGATGACTTTTCGTATACCGCTGCAAAGTAGAATTCGCGTTTTTCCATAATGCACATACATCGTGTCAATTTTTTGTATTACATGTAATTCTTATTAATATATTTACGTTGCTGGGCACTTGCTCTTGATTCGTTCCATAGGAAGCACGTAATTGTTTTTTCCATAAATTAACATGCATTAAAACGTATACACCTATGATTCATAAGGCAGTGACTGGACTTATTTACACGTGGGATGTAATTGTTACTTCCTTAAAAGCGTATTTCCCCAAGGGGATCAGTGAACTAAATTAAACGGAAATCCATTAAGAAATTTGGTCACCCAACTTATAGTATAGTGCATTAATTCTTATCATGAATTACTTTCAAAGAATGCACCATACTACACGGCAGTTTGATGAGCTACATTTCTCAAAAACGGCTGTTTTTATAGATCAACTGCATGACCGTTCCCATTTGTAAACTATTATTTTTTATCTTAATCGATGGTTGCAATGTCACAAGGTCTAACGATATTGGCAATAATTATTCGTTTAATGCGCAATCCATTAATTGGTCTTGAGCCGTTATCATTGTAAATTGGAAAATCCAACCAATTCTGCATGAAACGATTTAACAAAAAGCGAATTGACAATCATGTCATCTTAACTTACATTTATATAACCAATCTAGTAAAACCCAAGGGTTTGCTATCAGGTAGTTGAAATCTGTTTATCCAAATATTCCCTATTTGCAGGTTGGATTTAATCGAGTTCTGAACTTGATCCTGCCCTACATTTCCCCTCATTATTTTTGCCACACTGGTATAATTGAATACACCTCCGTAAATTGTTGCTGTCCTTGTTACCATGATCAGACTGGCCATTCTAATGAACTCTTATTGCTATGCATTGGTCATCCGCCATGATTTCTTGATTAGGCTTATATTAACGCGTAGAAATGTACCGTTATCATTTCTGTAAGGATAATTATCTGCGAGATAAAATCTTCTGATTTAACTTTCAAGTCGTGTACTCGGCTATTAATAATTAAACATTGTTTCCTACAAGTTAGAAGACAGTTGGTATGGACCACCTGATGTCTGGGAATTAATTTCTCGTTATCAGTCACTAATTAGGAAAGGTTAGGCCAATATTACCATTAAAATATGTTGTCACATTAATTTTTCCACACATATGTTGGGTTGATAAAATGTAGCTAGACGTTTATTAACGTACTGATCCTCTGGCATATCAATTTAGAAAATGAAATTATTCACTTAGTTACAATTTATTATCCTGGTTTAGAATGGCAGGATTGTAGCAGATTTCTGGTGACCTTTTTCATATTTGCTGCTGTTGCCTTGCTCAGACATAATGAGACATGTGATACTTTGTCTATTAGACAAATAGGATTGAAATATGCAATATTTTGTAAACATTGGAAGCAGGGTACATCGTAGTTAAATTGGCACAAAATTTGGCTTTCTTACACATTTCAAAAAAGACTGTTTCCATTTATATACGTCTTTTTAATCTGAATAGTGCATGTTAATTAAAATAAATGGTACCTTGCTTTAACTTTTTTGAGAAATGGTTAAAAACTTAAATTTCATATTTTCAGCTACAACGCGCAACGTAAGCTTTGCGTGTCTATTGCACTGTAATTATATCAGGGACGTTTAAATTGGCCTAATTATCTCGATCATTAACATTCTTGATATCGATATTTTTATGTCTATATGAGGTTTTCACTTCGATACTTTGCGTGGGGATCCAGAAGGGTGAGGGAGGAGCTAATTAACATAAGTTGCATGTAGTTAAGAGATAATATTACACGTAGGTTTTATTTATGGATATGCCGTCGACACCATAGGCGTTGAAAACATTATTGAAATGGTTTTTAGTGTTACCGTTCATTTTAACTTGTTTTAATGTCAATTGGTTTTATAGTACGATACTGATCTACCATTTTTACTGGTCACATTGGAAAGTTTAGACGCAAAAAGATCAACAGAAACAACGAGTAGTTTTCACATGAAATGCAATAAACCACGTCATGAACGAGGTATCCGTAGATGTCTCCAATCTGAACTTGATCCATTTCACCTAGGCTATTCGAAAATGTATGTTGTAACATAGTAAACTTAGAGCGACGATTCCTATTTGAAAGTTGTAGAGAAGAACAACAAAGTCAGTCAACATTTGAGGAAAATAGGAAGCGTTTTTCTGAATTTATATCGAATTTACAGTATTACTGTCTGTAAGTGAAGCCACCCAGTTATCCTGCAAATGAATGATGTGAATTCTCAGAATACTGTATTTGTGCTATCAAAGCTGTATATCACGAGCAGCGTTTGACTACAATTGTATGCGTTGTATTTCCACAAGCCCAATGCTGGTCACGCTTCACTTTAGTGCTCAACAGCAAGCAAACCAGTCATGCCAGGAATTCGACATAGACATAGAAACCTAGTCTTGTTCTTAATGGACTGTTTTTTGATTACATGCATTTTGCAATCATTTATAGAATTGTGTGCACCTCTGTCTATCCAGAGTGTTCCTTAATTATCATTAATTTCCCTTTCCTTAATTTTCAGACGTAATGCTTTAGGTAATTGTGAATATATGGGTCATTCAGGGTGTCATACAAATGAATTTCATTGCTACATAATGTCTTTTGGACACCCAATAGATGAATGGTCGATAAGGGAATGTGCTCGATCTGAATTCACCATGCCTGCAAGTTCATTGTGGCCAAGATTCAATTAGAAGGATATTGTTTGATGAATATTGTGTGTGATCTTGAGTAATCGTCAATGTTGAGACTTATTTGAAAATAAGTTATTCATTTAACGAGACTTATTTATCTTACTTAATGACTCGGTATGGGGCAAAATCACGAAAAAATGGTTACATTGATGAATCATTTTAGGATATCGTAGTTGCCCATGACTCGTGCACTCGAGTGCAGGCTTTAGTAAGGTTCTTGTCTCATTTATTACCGGGGATTTTCCAGAGCAGTGAAAATGCATTTTTTATATTTCAAACATGTTTTTGGGGCATTTCATCATTCCATGGTATTAACCTATTGCAGCTGGAAGTCGAACGTCAACGCCAGTATGCCATTAACTTACTTTTCAATTTGCATTCCGATTTGAACCTTTTTACATACTGGTTTTACTGAGAACTCTATGGAGACTGTCGTAATTCTCAGTAGGTGTTCACAAGCCTTTCATGTCAAACACCCATGTGCAATTTTAAACTGCAAACACAGTATTTCACCAACGTGTCGGCTACTTTATTACTTGTACAGGTAATAATGCAATGAATTTCGGTTATAAAATTTGGTTCTCATGCTGAGCTACTTTTGCAAGCATGCAGTGTAATTGCAGTGTTTCACAGAACACTGTTATATTCTTATATTCTGCTGTATATTCAGAATCACAGAAACTGGGCCTTAATTGCAGTTGCAAAAATGATGCATAGTGTAGCCTACCGATAACCACTGGTTAATGCAAAGTATTTTACACATACGGTACGTTATATACATGTATACATCTTGTAATGGTACTGTATATAACTTTGATCGGAGCACCAACATAATGTATCCAATTGCAGTACATGTATGTCCTGTCAAGGTTCAGTCGTTGAATGCAGGAAATTGAAAATAATTTTATAATTACGGTGCGCATAACTTTTAAAACAATAAAATCGTCAACATCTGGTTTTTACTTGTTTACATGCCAGAATTAATTAAAAATGTCCCCTTCGATTGATTGCTAAAGTTCCTTCTTCAACCTGTTTTATTGGATTTTTTTTAAAAAAAACTCTGCATTATCAAAAGAAAACTGCACCGCACCGCAGGTTAGGTACGAGCAGTTTTGTTTTATTTATGTTTTACTGGAACTTGTCGTCCATTTTCTTTATTGTAAAGTGTATGGATGATGGCTGACCTGACCCTGTCATGCATGTACAAGCACATGGCATGTATATCGCATTTGGCCTTAGAAAAGGCCCAGCCCAGACACAACTGGACATCTTGATTGCCCACATTCCCTCAGCAAAGTCTGTTAAAATATCGAGGTTGTTAGTTTAAATTGCGAGCGTTATGGAAATCTACAAACCCCATTCACGGTCGCTATGGTGTTTGCCTATAACAGGTGTTTTCGAAGTAACTTTCTTTTAAATCATGTTTTCGTCGCAAATGCTTTAAACTATGTGTCATGCTTTTAAGTTTTTTTTCTCCCAACTCATTTGCCCTAGACCTATTCGTTGACCGCGCCTGAATACTTTCGTGTGAGCCGCCCTAATTGTTAAAAAATAACCGAATATGAATTTTTGAAGAACCATTAAGATAGGAAAAAAGGGTCAGAAACTGACTGTATTTTGAAATCATTTTATTACACCTTAATTCGTTCTAATATAGGTTAAGTAAAGGTTGCGAGCCACTGACGTACATGCGAGTTAATAATTATTAATCTACCCACAATCATTTTTGAAAAAAACAACGAAATAATTTGTCATGAAATAAGCGACGTATTCAATTAATTGCATGACAACAGGCTCAAAAATAAAATGAAACTGCTTACTTGGTTTCTCTGATTGAAAGTTTATGTAAACGGCGCTTGCTGACGCTTTAAGTGCCATCTTGTGATAGCTTTTGCAAAGACAGATTATCAAGTTTTTTCAGCTTTATCTTCATAACGGCTGGTTATAATAATCGTTATTTTATTTTTGAATCAGTATTCACAAATAGTCAGAAATCAATTAACTGATGTCTTGCCTCGATCACAGATTAAAATGTTGTCAAGTAGTTAGAAATTATTTCAATTCAAAACTTAATATACAATGGTAATGGAGAGTTAATGTCAGTTTATTGCAATTAGTTTTTAATGTGTCATGAGTAAATTGTATTTCCTAAATTTCAAATGGATTGTTTTAGTCAAATGTAATTGTCGATTCATTTTTGGAGTACAGGGGGCATTACGAAATTTCATTCACGAAAATGCCACTTTTATATAGCCTAATTTTGCACGCAGCTGTTTGTAATTATTACAGTTTAACTGGATTTTAATGACAAAGGTGGTTTTAGGCGGTATATCCTCACGAGTTACTTTCATGACAAAATGTAGGCTGATCGTGTCTTTACGCAAATGTAAATCCGCAATATTTCTATAGGCAGTTTAGATTGGAAAAAAACTTGTACGCTGAAAAAATCATGGCCAATATTTTAAATTATACAGTTCCATAGAAGTAGTAGCCAGGCGTGTTGCGAATTACTTAATTAGTATATGTCAGTACTTAAAATTTCTGTTGAAATATGAATCTTTAAATTCCCAAATTCTGCAATTTTGCCAGCTCGGGAACTTGGCCTATTTGAACTTAAAAAAATTACACTGTTGGCAACTTTTTCCCCGTAAACGAGTTAGGCTGAAATATGAGCATAACAACACCTGTATGTCGTCGCGTAAATGAAAGTGCATGTGTACATTGTATTTATGAGTATAGATTTGATTCCATTCATTACATTACAGATTTAATTACATTTAATGTCACTAAAGAGTATACGATTCAAGTACTTTTAACGTATCTCTCGGAGAGTTTTTTATGTACATTGTACATGTACATTATTTGCACATTTAATGTGATCATAATTATGTTGAATACAAAATTCGCTGCAATCAGTTTGTAAAACTCCTGTATTGGTATTGTTTAGCAGGTTTGGGATGATATCGTTTATTAAGGATGTTTATCTGTAATTGCAGCTTCTTGTATTTAGCTTTACAAAAACTTTGCTAAATACAATGTACATGTATATTAGGTGTGGCCAGTTCCACATTGTGCTTTTTCGCATAAGAATGTACAGTATTTGCCTTGCAGCGCAGTGGTTGAAATTTCGGCAGGCCTTCACATTCCCATCCTTAAAATGCTCAGGCATAATGTTTGCAAACTTTCTCACCAGAATACAACGAGTTTCGACAACGTACAACATGTTCACTAAACCGCGCATGATAAATCCACCAACAACTTCGTGTAGTCTTTATGTAGTTTGCTCAGGAGCTTGCATTTTGTTCCCATCAAGATCGAGATTGGCAGACTAATGCAATATTGTTACAAAACTCTATTATCGGCGATTTATATGCACAGTCATGCGCATTTTCGAGAAACAACCCTTCTTGGACAGTGAGGGCTGTTTTTTGCCCCCCTGAACACAATGGTGGTTGCAAAAAATCCCATGTGGTCAGGAGTCATTGTAGGTGGATATGCTGCGGTACGCACGCAGACACAGGTAGCATGACATTTTTCTGCTATGACTAGGATATGTTGCTTTGGTTTCTGGCTGGAAATTCATCCTTGAGATAACGGGTTTTTTTGATGGCTTACCGTTGGTATTTCCTTAAACAACGAGCATTGTATGCAAGCGTGCATGCTATAGCACAGAACCAGCACGTGTTGGCGAAGTGGACAAATACCGGTCCTTCGCCATTTCGACTGACCTAGGCCTCGTTATGTCCCACCATCAAATCGGAGACAGCAATTTCATTAATATGTATTTGGAGCGCAGAAATTCTTAAGGTTGTTTTGCTTTGACAGAAACTGCCTAGATGACGGAATCGATCTGACACGCAAATGTCTGCAGTTGATAAGGGGAGAGTGCCATGGTGCAATTTTCATATTTGTTAGATGTGTTCGAATCAAGGTTAGACATACACCCAGCTGTATATATAAAAGCTGGAGCAAATCGTACCGCTCGATTTTTGCAGACGGCTGCACATGTCCCTACAAGGTAAATTTCCTTGAAAGAAGTCAGTTTTTTCCCGAAAAGAGAGTTCAGTCTGCCGTGCAGTTCTTTCTTGGAGAATATGGTATTATAATGCCGGTGTGATTTTTCTTTTGCATTTAACTCTGAATTATTTTCAAAGATGGCTTTTATCCCACTGCTAAATAGAGCCAATGCGAAGGTCGCTAATTCATGCAACACAGTCCATGAACCAAACATAACAGTTGCAAAAGGCTACCAGTGCAGCGTCTCTCACACTTTTGTGAAGTTTAAGTACTTAATTTGATTGGTCTAAACTTCAGATTGCCGTCAGTTTGTAATGAATGAATTCAATGCTTATTAAAAGCCTCTAATTGCGTTTGAAATTACCATAATTTTAAAATTTATGATATTATTGATTATTGAATAGGTTTGGCTTAGTGGCATATTGACGTTTAATACAAGATATACGGAATAAGCTCTGCTCCAAATGTGCACTAGATGGATACTATGCTGCAACCCTTCTTGTTCAGTACACAATAATGACACCAGTCCTAGCTGTTGTACGCTACCCTATGTTTTTTATTTTGTGCATTTCCATTTGCTTGTGTTATCTCCACCTAACCTATCCTAAACTTTCCACTCATGGCATACATCTTTGTTAAAAAACTGGCTGAAATGAAATTACTGTTTTCGTCGCCCCTTAACCGAGGCAATCCATTCCAGCTTACAAGCTGACAGATGCCCACTTTCTCATGGTGTCCATCCTGGAGCAGGGCAGCATCAGAGCATTATCCGAGGTACAGCCTTGGTTTATCCATATATTGACAGGCGGAACTAATTGTTTGGCGAGATGTACGTGTATAACTAAAACCTAGGTGATTGTATCTCTAGATAAACTTAACGGAGATCTGTGCAACCAGCCATAAATCCTGTGAAATTGAATCGTCAGAATGGCAGTTAACAGTGCAAAAAAACATTTTACAATTGTTCTTAGTCTTTGAAGTGAAAATCACTCAGGCATATGCTCTTGGCATTGAGAGAACAGAGATCTGACCTTAAGTTGGGTTGTCAAATAAATGGAACAGTTGATTTGGAACAAAGATTTGTCAAAAATAATGATAAGATTTTTCAGGTCAAGCTAAGTGCTACTGTTAATTCTTGCATGCTCTCTCATCCCTTGCCCTTCATACCCCCTTCCCTATAAACTAAGCGTTACAAGCATATCTACATGTATGTTGACTCGTAAGGCATATTACATACAGTGTAGGTAGTGCTGTATGAATGCACCATGCTGCGTAACATTAAAACATAACTGCGATTTTAGATAACGATGCAACCACCTGCTTGTTTGACCATTACTAATCTGTGCTTAGGCCAGCCAGGCTTTGACGTTTTATGCATATACATAAGTGAATTAATCAAAGTAAACGAGTACAGCTAAAGTTTCATGTTTTTGTTTCATGAGGAATTTGGTGATGTAATCTATCGAGTGTTTTTCAACACCTTTCTGTTTGATTGCCTTTCCGTGCATTTAGTATTGTTCAGGTCTATTTTTCTTGGGCAATGATGATAATTTTATTAGTAGATGGCATATATTTCCATTGTAATTCTGATATATTCGGTAAATTGAAACTTGTCAAATAAATAAAAATTAAGCCACGATTAAATTGTCCAAGGTTGGTATTGGCTGTATGATGAAATGTAATAATGCGTTATCTGTTGTCCGATAAATGACATCATCTACCCTACTTACAATTTTAGTACAGGGTGTACTGCAAATTCCTTCGCTGCGGCGCTGATTGAAGCACTATTGCCAATTCAGAGAAAGGGAGAAAACAAATATGCACCAAAGATATGATTTCACAGTGGCACATGGATTTACTTTTGCATTTTTACAAACAGAAAGCCAGCGTTCTGTTTATAAAATGTATCATTGATAAACAGAACGCTGGAAGAAACGTTATTCCTTTCATTAAACTATTAAATGGCTCGAATACCTGTATAATGTGCACTTGAACCTCCAAACAGTGCAACCTAATATATAGTAAAACACAAGCATTTCTAAGCATAATGTCATATGTTATACAATTCTATATAGTAACTGAGATCAACTCAAATTTGCTGAATTTTACTTAAAAAACTCTTCAGTTTATATTACGAACAAACAAAGACGCAGATTTGAAATGATCAGCTAGGTATAGCTCAGGCTTCTGAGAGCAACAGTGATTACTTTAAAAGCTAAATGGGAATAAATGCTCAATTTTTTAAAGGCCTTGCTTGTGAAATCATGTTTTCTGTGCTTGGTTAAGGGATGAACACAAAGCAGACGAAAATGAGAAAATTGTATTTAATACATGTACCTACCTTTTCCATATGTTCGAAACTGTCTTTAGGCAAGCCTAATAAAGCGAATTTCATTTCAAACATTAGTATTCTACAAGCACTGTTTGATGAAGTGAAAGCATTTTTAAACGGCATGCTATGGCAATGTTAATATTGCTAAACGAAGTAGTGTTTACGAAAATATTTCAAAATGAAAAAAAAATTCTTTCCTTTAATAAAAAAGGTAATACAGAACATCGAAATGCATGTCTTACTTATCGGAACCAATCAACAAAGCATATTGCACATATTGCATGTCGTTGAATTTCAACTTCAAATGCCTGGTTTATAATGCAGGATGTCCACAAACTACAATATCAGCACGAAACAGTATAAAATTGTTCTACACCTTAAAATCATGGTGCATTATAATACTGTATATATGATTATAGACCATTATCATGCAGCAAAGCGAAGACACTCACCCGTAGTGTCATATAAAATAGATGAGCGTAGCGAGTGCACATGATCTCTTGACTTAATTATTTATAAACAAACCATTCAAGTATTTTAGCAAGAATCACGTGACGTCTCATATGATACAATCTATAATCTATTACAGTATCTTGTCTACCACAGGCAGCAAAAATAAATAAATCGCAAGCGATTGACGTTGATTGGAAACTTAAGAAATGAACTATATCAAGATGTGATTTCTCGATATCTGAGGACGCCTTTATAAATTCGTTGTGTTTAGTAAGCTTTGTGGACACCCTGAACATCTTAATTAAGAACGAAATTGATATCAGCATAAAATTCCTGACATAATATTTTCACCGAGCATAACATGACTGTGTACAAATCACGAGGACATTTTTGTTTTATTGTTCAAGGATATTTCTGCAAATGTGAAATTAGATGCAATTTGGCACTTCCAAAACATGCTGAAAAATCATCATTCTCCTATTGTATAATAAAAATCGGTGATGGTTTCAGCATAATATTTCAGCATCAACGTTTTTCATACTGAATTGCAGATAGCTGTATACATGCACAACGTAAATGTAACATATGATGAAAGAATTATTTCAATTCCAACATGTAGCTACAGTAGATATAATGTTCTTAATTTAATGCCTCGAACAAAGTGTGGATTTTCTATCAATTTTAATGTAATTTTTTAAGATCATGCAATTGTCATGTGTCCTGAGAATTAAATTAACTATTAATCCTATTCGAACTAAACAAGGCTAATTAAACAGCCATTTGTTTTATCACAGTATTTATTTGGAATGAATTCGTCATTTTTTGCTTATGAATTGTTTCTTCAAATCAAGATCGTTTTGGCTGGCCAATTAGTCATCAAATGTCTACTGGGATATTCACCAAATGTTTATTGTCATTTCGATGGAACTTTGTTTAATCGTCATAACACCAGTTTTCTCTGCTGAATTTAACGGAGTTTCATACTACTAAACCTAGTTTCGATACGTGTTTCCTATAATCTATCTTTAAACGACATTTAAAAAAATAAATTATTTATGGCAGTGCATATGAAAATGCTTTGAAAATTCATGACAGTGATCTTTAGAAACAAGTGATACTGTGATTGCGTACTAAACCAGTTCATAATTCAGGCAGATTGGTTGATCATATATGACTTTATTTAGAGAAAGCTAAATCATATCTGTAAAGATAAACTGGTTAAACCAATCTTTCTTTGAAAAACGCATGACACGGAGTTCTCAGAGTTCTGGGGAGTTTCTATAGACTGAATAAGCCACCGAATGAACAAAAAAAAACTGAAAAGGCGCAGTGACACACTTCTGGTGAACCAAACATCACTAGATGACGCCACCTGCTTTACATTGTGTTTTTCATTTTTTCAAATACATGCCCAGTTAATTCGACAGCAATAGTAACACTGGCACTGCACATGCATCTATTAATAATGTCGTTTTTCGTTACAATTTAACGAGCTAGACTGTTTACAGTGTTCCCCTAGACTTGGAAAACGTGCAATTGTCAGGGAAAAGTCAAGGAAAATAGATTTTGAAAAGACAGGGAAATTCAAATCAAAAATTCATAATGTATATTACATGGTTGGTTATTGGTTGCATAAAATGTGCTGACAGGCAGTACATGTACTGTGGAAGAAATTAAAAATCTAGTTGTCAATTTAAAAAACAACAACCTAAAATCAAATTCTTCGTCGTTTCTTTATGAAAATCTCCTGTTTATGTATTGTTGCAATACGTATAAATTACTTGCATTGGAATATGTCATATTCAATGCATTTGCAGTGGTCAGAATGGTCAGGAAAATTTGTTTCAACACGTGGAAAAGTCAGGGAAGTTTAAAATCTTTTCTGGGGGAACTCTGGTGTACATGTACTTGTTGAAGGATTTCAATGATTGGAAGGTTCCTCCATAAAAGGTATGAACAGTGAAGGAGCAGCCCTTTTTATTTCACATGTAGGTGACTAAATCAATTTTTCTTGTAAATTATTTTTAGAACATAACTGCCATTTTTCTTACGAAGAATTTTAAGTTAGGATCTAGAAAATGTTTTTCGTAGCAGACACCCTGTTTGCCAAAATAATTTACTTGTTTTGTTGCTTGACTAATTTTGGGTGAACTTTTTGCAAAATTCTAAAATTTGCAATTACAAGGAGAGAAATTTCACTAGTGCATCGTACAAGACTTTTGGGTTGACGTTTGCTGGATCAGCAACATACTGGACCCCTCTGAATCTTCCATTGTTGTGCTGCACCCCAAATTGCCCTGTGATCAGTCCATTGGCAGCCTTCTCTTCAACACGGAATCTCTTGTAATTATTACCATGGACGACATATCCGAACTTCTGATTGGATGCAATCACAGCCGTCTGATTGGATTCTTGAGTATCAAGGTCGTCATAGACGGCCCACTCTTGAGGCTGTAGTGGGTTGTGTGGTTGACCCTGCATCTGAATAACTTGCCCTTGTTGATTTTGTCCCTGCAATTGTGGATTGGGTTGTTGCAACTGAGGGTTTGGTTGTTGCAACTGAGGGCTTGGTTGTTGCAACTGAGGGGTGGGTTGTTGCAACTGAGGGGTGGGTTGTTGCAACTGAGGGGTGGGTTGTTGCAACTG
>JAQFYZ010001850.1:0-20319 GCA_034695085.1 Cylindroiulus punctatus
CTGGAGAAAGCTATCAATAAGCGGAATCCGTCTGACTGGCTGTCAGAATTTGTCATTTCTCGTTGAGCCGACTATAGATCGCATTTACATCAAATAAAAACATGATGCAAATAGACATAACTTTGAGATGTTTTCAGTTTCTTGAGTTAATCGCCCTGACCTTCACCCAAGGTGAATCCCGCGAGCGAAGAAGTTTTTATCGAAACTTATACGCTATAAACAACACGTAGCAAGAATACAAGAACAACAGCGAGGGAAATAAAACCGAGATATGAGCTAATTGCGACGTATAGGGGGCGACACCATCGTTTTTTTCCCATTTGCTTATACTTCAGTTGTTATAATTTCGGGAATGTTTAAATTCTATTCAGAGTTAATACGCTATAATGATATTTCAACTATTTGGGACCGAAGAAAAATGCACGTTATGATAAGCATAACTACAAAAACATAACTGTAAATATTAATAAACAGTTTATGATCGCATGAGGAGCACTACTCAGACAAATGCATTTTCAAAGCAATGGTGAACACGTGAACGGAAAAATACCGCACCGTTATTAATAGTTGTGTTGGTTAATTCGGTTTTAGCAGTTGATCAGGTTAATTAAAAGGTTTTACGCAAGTGGAAAATGCTTAACAGGTGTACTTTCAAATATATCTCTTATTTAACAAAAAAACAATGCCAAGGGAAGAAAAAAATCAAAACAAAATTCATCTATTTCAGACTACGCTGCACCCATGGTTTAGCAATTCAGCAATTCATGTATTCATTAATATTCATCTCTTTACGTCGTTTTCGTTATTTACAGTCTTTGTAATCGTTAACAGCACAGACCTGGTGTACATGTACAGTGTACAGTATGTGTAATACAAATAATGATTTGATTTGGAAACATGTGGAGAATGACATTTTTTAAAATATAAAAATATCTAATGTAAATTCAATCTCCATGCCCCACAGCATGTTTTCCATTCGTTGCGTATTTCACAATGTTCAGCTGTTACTTTTCCATCATTCCCAGTAGATCGAACAGCTGTACATACTCGTATCTTTACATCAACATAATTTCAGGCAAATTTCGATAGTGGCTTACAAGTAAATACTTGTGCATTTCGACATGGGTTGCGCTTAATTTGAATATCGTTATAACAATCAATATTTTAATGTGTATTTCGTGAACAGTTCAAGACTGACCACTGGTAAATGGCTTTACGCAAACGACACGACTTCTGAAAGCTGCTCTCAGATAACTCTCGCAAATCATTTGCGAATGTAGTCACGACGCCATAAATGTATTAATTAAAAGAAATGCAATAAGGGTGCGTAAGGCGGCCTTCGGAACATAACAATGACGAAACGCGTCCAGATTTAGAGATCAGAAATTAGGTCAATTTCAAAGCTTAATTTCTATAGCATTTTAATCGATCGTATTTCAAACTGTCTGATTTGCAGCATTGGCTGGGATAGATACAGCGCAATAGGCGGGGTCTTCGCCAGCAGACATCACTTTTGATAGATGTTATCGGAATTACATCAACTTCGGTTCGCTTCCATGTAATCGACATGGTCAAGGTGCTTGCGTAATTTTATTCCAACGATAATATTTCGTGGACGACATTTGAACCTTGGACGATAAGCGTGGTCATTTTTCCTCAAAACTAGGATAAAAATAACCAGGGAGCCATTCAACTGGAAAATTTTTGTCTGGAGAAGGTGTGACCAGGGCCACATTTTTTGTCCAAAGGTTCGAGTCCAAACCAAAGTCATCAGTTCGTTAACTGGCATCACGTAGGCTCGAAATTAGGGGAAATCGTCCGAATAGGACATTCACATCCTAACAATGGAGTGCTTCGTGCAATTATCTGGATTAACGAGAAGGGAACATGTTCACACCGCTTTCCTTGCTCTGAAATTATACCCTGCTCAGACAAAGGTAAACATTTGACAAATGCAACGTGGAACGGTAGTCACAATGTCTATACATCCTAAATGTACATAGCATCTAATCTTAAATTAGCTGCCAAACACCAAGTCACTGGAGATGCGAATTCACATGACGTGCCTTGAATTCTGTCACCTGGTGGTGACACCCAGAACCTCAGTCTTACATCATTAAAAAGCAGCAAAGACCTTGGAATGATGTGATACCCGAGTGTACTAAAATCAGATACAGCATATGTTCCCCCAGAGTTTGCCATGTGTCTGATCTTGGGGTTGAAGGAAGCTTTAGCTTGCTTCGTTTGAGGTGCACTTGATCAAACAACCCCCTGCAGACTAGTTACAGTATATTAAAGTCAGCATGATGGTTAGCAACAGACATTAAATTTAAATCGTAAATCCTTTATGTGGCGTTGGCATTAACACTTCGAACGACCACCAACCAGACCTTAACAAAGCTTTGGAAAACCTTGAGAAGAGCAAGCTAAGAAATAAAAATAAGGGAAGTTAGTTAAATTCGCAATTCCATTGGACAATACATGTAATTTAAATTTTTTCCACTATTTTATCCTGAAGCAGTTAAGGCCCTCTTGTGACCCTTACAAGTTGTACAGCGGCAGGCATCGGCAATGCCTAGGAAATATCTTTAATTGGCATAAAGTTCTTCCATATACAGGTGTATAACAATTGACGTCACAGGAAAGGTAAAACTCGCATTTGTTAACCCACGAGTCAAGGAAACGTTGCATCATCCAAAGAAGCACGTGTCGCACAAATATTTGGACAACCGAAGTTTTATGTCCAGCGCTTTTAATATTTCTTCATGCGCACTTGCAAAAGAGCCCCGAAAACAGCATTAATCACCTTCAATCACCAATTTGTTTGCACTACGAATTAGATGACTAGAAAAAACACTTGATGATATGCCCACACGCCCTGGGGAGACCCAATTCAATTCATAAAATCCGCCCCCAATGGTAGTTTTCCAGAAGGATGGTTAGGTAACATCAAATTGGGTGCTTTGGCTGCTCAACAACACCTTGACAATAACAGAAAACAATTCGGCTAAATTTCAAATGGCCATCGTCAGCATCCTGGCAAACCAATGAGCCAGCGTACAGTACTGTAAACACTAGACAGAATTATGCAAATGGGGTCGTGAGGAAGGACATGAATTTGGGTTTTACGTCGGTTAGGTAATTAAGACATTAGCAAAACAGTGCTCGCGTAACCCGCGACAAGTCATTGCACCAAAAGAGAGCGAAAACACTCGCCAAATGGTTTTCTCCAATTTCTCTGGTTTTCCCCAATCACCGAGCGTTGGCGACAGCCGAGGAATTTTAAAACCTCGTTGTCGGACGTGATTTGGATTCAAAATTAATTAGCTAATGGCCGGTCCTGAAACACAAGGGGTTGAGACGAAAACACCATAGGCGAGTTTTAACAGACTCGTTGACCTTAAATGAATCACCCAGAAGTGGGCCAGTTTCGGACTGTAACAGCAGAGGTCGATCCAAGAACATTGCTTTATGATTGGCTGAACGGCTATCTGGACTTCAGAGGAGCAACTGGTGGGCAGCCGTGGAATATTTTTGTCAATTTCACCAAATTTTCAAAACAATGTTCAGATTCCTCCCAGCCAGAACTTTCTCATCACAGAGCGCAAGGCGATTATTGAAAAATGTAATTGAAATAAATTAAAATCGAGAGGTTTAGTAACAAACTTGTTTACTTGTAGTAAAATCAGTGCATACATTTTCTTAAGCATGTACTACTGAGTCTACTGTTGTGAATTGCACGCACACCTTGTCATCCTTCACCAAGTCACTATGTGAGTTTACCTGATTCGCCTTAAAGTCTGTCATCTGGTGGTGATATGTCACTGAGAATGCTCTGCGTCAAAATGTATCATGCATGCTAAAACCATATACAGTATAATTTGACCCACACATTTGCATTGGCGCCTGCATATGGTATTACATTGTAGATTTACCACAAGTACATGAACTCACGTTAAACTGTTTTCATCGTACACTGTACATGTTACTTGCGACTTCAACTTGCTAGATTTAGGATGCCTTGAAGTCTGTATGTAAACATATTCATTGTTGCATTGCGGTTGACTACATTGACGTTTGTTACATGTAGGTACGAAGCGCCAACTGCGTTGACGACTTTGTTAAAATCACAGGAATGTCAGAAAACAAAAAGAAACAAAAGCGAAGTTTTTGATGAACACGAGCTCAATAGAGGTCGGACTCAAGCACGTTACCAGACCGACAGGAAGTGATTCTTGCTGAAACAGGAAGACGTGCTAAATCACACGTGCTGATGGCTGGTGTAACACAATGGTTAAGAATCGGTGATATATGGTCGCCATTACAGTCTTCATCATCAATTGTCAGAAATTCCAGAAATTTTAAGTGGCTAGCAGACTAAATACAATCAAGCGTTGTTTTCAAAACCGCAAAACCAGAATAAATAAAACACAGGGATAAAAAGTGTAGGGGAGACGTGCCATCGTCGAGAGGCGGAATGAACTTCGAAATCAGTCAACGACTTGATATTTGGGTCCAGCACCCAATGATGGCGAATGTGGAACGGAATTTTCGTTGACTTTTTTCGGCTTTTGGGTGCTGGCCAAGCGAACAATTTAGACCAAACGTGTCAGAAAACGTCCCATTTTTAGCATGGCGCCGAAAGGCTTTCGACCAAACGTGAACTAGTTGTTCAGCAAACTGCATTCGGGGTGGCCATCTTGTTGGCGCGGAATATGAAATGGATGGAAAAATCCGGCTGGCAAGTTTCAGACAACAGAAAACAAGAACGTTGTTTTTTATGCATGGCCCATGGACGTTATTGTAAAATTAATTATAAACTCAATGTTTTATTTTGGGCAGATGCTGTTTGAAAACCCCTGTCTTAGAATTTTTGGATACGGTCTTCCCCGTACATGTACAATGTACAATGTACAGCGTATGTCCTGGTTGTCGGAATTTGTCCATTTTATGTTCTTTGTGTTTTTCCATTTTTATTGTGTTTTATGTTTATCCTATCACTGCCAGCTCACGTACGTTGCGTGGAAAATCACTTGTGTCTGTACCAGCGGGGAAGAAACAGGAAATATATGGTAGTATGGCCTAATTTTTTATCCTAGGCATTTTCCAACAATTTTTAGACAGTCCTGCGCCACAGTAAACAATATAAGACTATGGACTTCTCCTAACGGCTAGTAGTCCACCCCAATCCTAAACGACTATCAAATAACAACCTTACAACGATTATTCTTTTTCTTCCTAACTGTTAGTATGCTGGCAGTGATTGCCTGGCGGTTAGGGGCAGCTAAATAAAGAGATGACATCTAGGTTATGTTAGACAAGGTAAATTGCGACAGCTACATATGACAGGTGCCATTCTTGCAAACTAGGCAAGTGAGGCTGAACTATACATTTTGTGCACATTTGGAGCAGGATATACATGTAATCTGTAATTTTTAATTTTCTCAAATTATAAACTTGCAGGATGCTGTCAAGCACATGCAAGAACCAGGGGTTTCATGATCCACATTACATCGTTATGGAATCGTCAGCATCGCTTCGATAACTTTGCTCGTTAAAGGTCAAAAACTAAGGAAATAACCTTTTCAATCCCAGCCAACATTAATCTAATCTGTATTCGCACGATTTAAAACGTCTTTTCCCTCCTGAGTCATGTGCAACGCCTAAGAGTGCTAGACGCTCGGAATTCCTTAACTAAATATATTAAGAGATTATAATCGAGCAACCAAATGAATTAATGCGAAATACGACGGCGAATAGGAATCGATTGGATGAAGCCTAGCAACACAGCTGCATTATTCCGTTGAAAAAAATGTTACCAGGTGATACCCGCCTTGCTTCAAGGTATCGGATTGTTAAAGGTGCATAGACATCGATCGATCGTGCTCATACTGGGTTAGTAACTCCAGGAAAATATTTCTTCATAATGAATTCACTTAGCATATTCCGAGAATATAATTAAAACCAAGGCACTTAGGTTTTTGCATAAAAATATTACTCACCTAATCTCCTGTGATTGGAATACGTTAGGATAATTGAACAATTCGACTTACCTAGAAAAAATAAAAAAGGAGAATTAACAAAAATCACTCAATAGCATTTAAAACATGATCCAATAATTAGTTCACAATTTGCTCGCAAGCTTTCCAACGTGCCGATTAAGCCATTAATTAGCAATTAAGGCTGCTACTCCCAAAAAGATGTCATTGACATTATTTATAACTGCATACCTGTACTCGCGGTACATGCGAATTTTTAAGTTAGCTACAATATTGGTTACCTTACACCAAGTCACTGGGAAGATGGGTTTACATGGCCTGCCTTAAAGTCTCTCATCGGGTGATGTCATGTTTCAAATGACATCACCGACAGGCAAATGTGGGCACAACAGGTTTACTTGCATACATGTCTTACATGTAATTAGCTTGATACGGTATCTAAAGTCCGCATGTGAACCATTTCAAGAATTGTTATGTTTGATGCACAAATTCACAATGCATTACTGTAAACACGCTGCAAAGCATTTACACGCATGCCTGGCAAGAAATGCTGCAAATAGGGCAATACAATTACTTGATTTTCACACTGTAGTGTGTTACTTTGGGCAACGCAAGCATGTTGCCAAAACACGCGCAATAAAAGTACCTTTCTGTAGTGACGTTTCAGTTAAAAGTATTCCAGCAATGCCATAAACAGTACTACTATGTGAGCCGCTCTTCCTACTCAAATCCTGTCAACATGTATGATCGTTACTAACATGATGATTATAGATACAACTCGCAACAAAAATAGATTGTATCGCTTCTGATTTTAGAACGATAAAACTTTGAAATGTCGATTCTGGAATGGGGACGATGATAAGTTTAAACTTGAGCACGAGGTTCAGGCCGTCGAAACATTCTTTGGCCTTCTTTAACCAATGAGTAAAAAACACCAGAATTGGCGAGATGGAGCAAAAAAACGACATTTGGAAACTACACGTATCTCAAATTCGTAACATCTTATGAGCAGTCATTTTCACTTTGTGTCCTCGGTCATCATACTGACAGACATGTTATTTTGTTATAATTTTGGGTTTGAAGTTTATCACCTAACCTAGCCTTTTTTCATCATAATTCAAATACAATATTATAGGGTGCAACGTACCAAGGCGTCGAGAAAGAAACATAAAACATGAAATACAGGTATAAGAAAGTCAAAAGCGGTGAAAGGACATTCCAGGACGGAAAAATCAAATAATGTCCTCGTCATACAAAACCGAAATATCGTCTCCCAGACATCCGATTCATTATATCGATCACATTTCATTCATCGTTATTGCGCTCACCGGATACAGGAATGTAGCAGCGCATTACAAAGGAGTGTCCTATAGCTGATGAGGATTTTATATCTAAACCGGATCAGTACCAACGATTGACATTGAACCTTTAGATTAACTTGGCAATAAATGATTTCGCTGAACGAGTGGACAATAGTCTGGACGGCCTTAGACTGGCAGCTCGTCAATTTCCCCAACAAGTGCCATCTGCTGGAATTGTGATGCGAGCAAATGGGGTAAACGACCCACTACGTCCGTCATATAATCATAAGCTCGGGCAACTGAGCGATATGAAAAAAGTCAAGCTCAAGTATAATCTAGCACTTTTGCAGAAAAAAAAGGACAATTGTCGGCACCGATAAAACAATAGTGCATCGAAAACCGCTTAACAACCCAAGTGCAGAGTAATAAAAGAGAGGTACATTATTTATGTTTACTCATTATAACTCATTTTAGAAATGAAATACATAACGGGTTAAAATCATGATACAAGATGTCTACTTCTGAACACGAAAGTACCCGAGTTTTCCAGGGCCACACACCCAACTTTACAGATTCGAAGATGAATTTATATTTCTAGTCTTTGTGGTACTCTACTTTAAAAATACAGAAATATGACGATGGAATTATTGAGGGCTAGGGTATGGGCATATTAACCCCCACTCCCACCACGGTTAGGACATTGCATGCTGACTGAGAGATAATAATTAGAATAGAATACATGTACATTGTACAATAAAAAAACTAGATTACAAAGTTGCAGTATTGGTTGGTTTTTCTTAATAAAAAAAAATGAAACTGAAAAATTCCACGTCCAAATTAAAATATCCCTTTCTAAGATTGAATATACAGTAACATGATCTGAGATCTCCAGGTTTACTAGAATGGTAGCCAACTTAAAATCAAGCATTTAAATAGAAGATGCTTTCCCATTAGTTATGCATATGAGAGCTATCCCTGACATATGAATCACCTTGCTTTTATTGATCTTGCACCTCGCACTGACCATACAAGCCAAATTCAAGACAATGAACTAATCAGCTCGGATCACGGTGATGATCTGACTAAATTCAACTGATGCAGACACAACTGACACATAGTTATCTTAAAAAGGTGATTTTGCACAGCTTGCATTTTCTTAAAACCCATTTCATCAGCTTCTAACGCCAGGGGTTCTTGCCATCACAATGATCAAAAGTCAACGGATCAGTTATAGGAGATGGACGCTTAAATACCTCAAGGGCAACCAGAATGATGGTGTTGCGAAGACAATGGAGTTGCCAGCCAAAAATAATTAAAAGCGATAAGACTGCCTTGAAATTTAAACGAAAGGCAGTTAAAAATCAAATAGGGAGTTGGACACCAGATAGAAACAGTTGCCCAAACAGGGTGAAACGACCTCGTCTGAATTAAAGCTGCCACTCAAAAGTAACTGAATAACCGAAGGATTTCTTCAATCGCTTAATTTGGCGCATAGCATTTGACAAATTACAAAATTAAAGAAAAAAAAAAGAAACTGTAAAACTATCATGATCACATTTTTTCGACTGTCAACAAAATCGGTGTCTGGTAACAGCGTATCACCAACATATTTACGAGGATATCGCACTCGTTCCTATGGTTATGTTCTTAAATTAGAAGAAATATGGGATGACACTTTTATGGTGCAAACAAGTAACTGGAACGCTAGTCTGATACGCAAGAATACCGGAATCTTTAAAACCAGGATTCGAATACGTTTTCTAAAATCACTCGCACAAACAGGAAGTACAGTACTTTGGAAACATACTTCAAATATAACATGCTAGGCATGTAATTAAGATCCGTTTCAGGCGAATTCCCGATTGGAAAAGGCAACCACACCACCTGTGCATATTGCCAAGGACACCGATGACATCAATAGGGTGAGGTTGAACCATTTCCATGTACGATGACCAGCTGACCAGCCGACATGGCTAAAATTTAAGCACCAACAGCGCCTGTATGCCTAATTCAAGGACAGCTCCACTCGGGATACGAATTAATGAAACCAGATTAGCTCCACCCGATGCACAGTTGTCTTCGAGAAAATGATCCTGGACAGGATGAATTAGTCAACGTATTTTTTATAGAAATTAATTAGAGAAAACCGATGTTCAAATTATCGGATAATCAAGTAATCAGTAGGCGTAAAACGTATTTAGCTTTTTAAAGTAGCATGTCTCGATTGTTCATTAATTGTAAGTCCGCATTAGGCTAACGAAATGCAGCAACTAACAGGCAGTGGGTTCGGGGTCAGTTGCATAGATATTTGCTAACGTTATTCGAAGATAAAACTTTGTTCGTGGCAATAACAATGGAAACTGTCCCATTAAACCTCCGATAACGACCGCCGTTTTCTATTACATACCAGAGGTCTTTGAAACCATTTCACCTATCTGCGGAAAAGCCAAGGAATATATTAAACGGTCGATTGTTTTCTTCTAATGCGAGTAAACATTATCACATTTGCATCATACATTTAATGTTCATGTTCCAACCGAACAGTTAAAACTAATGTTTCAAAGACAATAAATAGGTGATTAAAGTTGTATCCTAATCACAAAAATTAATTTAAAACTTTGAGGAACAGATTTTGGAGGAAAAAAACTAGGACCAATGAGTATTTTAAAAATGAATTTTTGTGATGCATTTATGATCAGTAAGCGCTAGATGGCGCTACGCGAATGTTTGCACAGTTCAATACTCCCGTGGTGGCGCTCGACACCCTGTACAGGCGAAATGCCACGGACTTAATATCAAATTAATAACGATCTAATTACCGAGGAGATATTTTTGTCAATATTAATTTGCATAATTAAAAGCTCGTCAATTCCCCAGCATGACGCACGTAGACGTAACGTCTACCATCGGCTGTGAAAAACAACACGAGTGGATGCAAAAGCACACGTGTTCGAGCGCGTGAGCATTATGCAAACGCGACCATGTATACGCGAGTGTACGCAAAACGTGCTTTCCAGATAATCGGATGTTGATAAAATCCCTCGGTAATTTGTAGCCATTTTGAGCAGCGAATGGGAAAATTATGAAATGTTCATGGAGCATAAAATTTGCCACATATAGCGAGGCGATAGGCATTCGCGTACCGGTACTGATGGAGGCTGAAGAAATAAACATAGTCATCCATGCTCAATAACATGTACAGTATCCCACATAGTGCCCAACCCTCCTCCTCCCCCTTGAGCCTGGACAGCATATACATGTACATGTATATAATTATGGAAGATCTTGTGCATCTGCGAATTGTACAGTACTGTTCTTACTTATCATCAGTACTCTTCATCAACAATCTTGTCAAGTTTATGGACCAGGTCGAATAACCAGGTCATGGCTTTCGAGGTCAAGCGCAACCATTTTGATGGACCCCCAGGCAACCTTCTGGGGGTCCCTGGACCCCTCTATAGCTACATCATTGGTTTGACACATCTTATTAATATGGTGATCTTTAACCTTCAATTGACCTCAAGTATCCACATGTACATCTTTGAGTAACTTTAGAGATGGCGATGTATAAATCTGTGCCTCAATTTACAACAGCATGCTCTACAGTATAATAGATTGTTTTGAAAACTGTTCCAATTTCGTTATTAACCCATGTAGCTTATAACACATTAGATTATAAATGTACTATAAAAACTAGCTTGGTGGTATACATTTACTGTAGCTAAAAATTGTTAAACTGGCTTTAGAAGAGTTCTTTATTAAAAGAAATAGACTCATTTATTGACTTAAAAGACCACCTTCATCGAATCATAGTGCTAAAAAACATAAGGTGCTGCGTGTGTTCCAAAATTGCTTATACATGTACTTGGAAAGTGGGCCACGTTAAAAAACTCAGAAAAATCTAGGCAAGTAATAGCATGAACAACAAAAGTTGCACGCCTCCTGGTGGCGCATTCGAAAATCAGGTCAAACAATCCAATTAGACAAATGGTGCATGCGTGTTCTAATCGACTTAGGAAAATTAATACCGTAAAACATAACACGTTTTATCGCCCGATAAACAAGCATGATCGTTTAACAAGCCATTAAGGTCGCTATTCTGTCTTCAACTTTTGATCACTGGTGTTCTGCCTATTTTCGCAATTTTTTTTGCCAGCTTTATTTCCTACTCTGCATAATACGTGAATCTCCTCGAAGTTAAATTTGATTTTCGGTCATAATGCCTTTTCGTCAGCAAAAATATTAATGCACATACCGACCATACAGCGTCGTAAAAAAGCAGTTGACACCAATTTCTGGCTCCAATTCTGGTGGATATAAAACGAGCGTGGTTGTCAACCGAAATTAGCGAATTCGTGAGCGAATCAAAGTTAATAGTTTATTAAATCGATAAAAAAGATGTCAAAATCTGTTATTAATTCGACAGACTCTCTCTCTTCTAAAAAAATTATCAGCGAATTAAAATTTTCTTCGAAGCCTAAACCGGTTGCGTTAATAACGTCTGTTTATAATTCATATTTCGATGATAAATTTACGGCTTCTGAATTCCGAATCTGGATCCTTGAGAATAATATTTCGCAGGTGCTTATACGTGGATTTTCGGTAAACCTTGCGTGTCAAGTTTGGGGCAATAATCATAAAAGATGGCGCACCGACAACTGCAGGTAAAAACGACGTTTCTGATATACGGGCGATTAATAATGCCGGTAAATACTTCCGTTTAAAAACCCTTTAAATAGATAACTAGACAGCAATTAGTTTCACTTCATAAAACTCATCAAAAAACAAACATTTCGCCTAAAAACAGTGCGGAAAAGGTTCGTCTGACGCCAATTTGAGGCAGTCGTAAATTTACAATCACAGAGATTTAATAATACCACTAAGCTTAATTGACATTCTGTTTACGAGATCATAAGACTGACTGGGAAAAAAATTATAACCTGACAAATAAAACAATATAATAACAATAAAATAAACTCGGAGAATCAGAAAACATTTTTTGGAGGACTGTTAAAATCTATAACCTTGTGACGGATGACGTTCGACTGTGTTTATCATCTATAATTAAGCTAGGCACTGTAAACATATTTAAGGGCTCTCAAATATAGCCATGACAGCGAGCGGTGCCGAAAAACACTCATTAAAAAACTACGGTGCCTTAATTAAAATTCAACATTCATCCAATATGAAGTTTGCTCTGGAAACGCGATTCCTGGGAGAAGTGTATCTCAAATGGCCCAATTTAAATCGAATGCGATGCAATGGATGTTTTAACTCACTTTAAATCAAGCTCCCTTACACCGAGTCACAAGAGATGTGAGTTTGTATTACTAATCTTAAGCCAGTCAAGTAGTGGTGTCATGTTTCAAATCATGTAAAATCAAATAACTCGTATAAAGGTTTATAAAGTGGGTGCCTTACATGTACATGTACATGCCTTAGTTGGTTTATATATGGTATCATAAATTATTCAAGTAAACATTGGGATAGTCGAGGAAATGTTCTAATTATCATTTAAAAATGGGTTAAATAGATATGTCGTTTCAAAACTATTTGTGCAATGCAACATCGCCAGACTGTAAAATTTACTTCCCTGTCAAGAAATAACTTTGAACGCATATGCTGCAATATACCGTTTCATTACCAGCAACTGCATATTTCAGGTCATATTTACTTGTAACAATTTTAAGTACCATTTTATCTACTTTGTATTTCGAGTTGGCACAAGTGTAGTAGATGCTAGTAATGCTTTGCAAAAACACCAAATAGATCTTCTGGCAAACGGAATTCTGAAACATGTTACCAGCAAGCATGAGCGCCATCTTGAATGAACGAATTGAATCAAGGTAACAAGGTTTGCTTCCTTGATAAAATGGGCTTCACTCTTGCAAGCTGTTGTCATGTAAAAGTATAAAAACAATCTGTATATTAAATTGGCTAGTTGGAGTTTAAAAAGATCCCGTTTTAAGAAATTCACTGATCGACATCTTTTTGGGAAAGATCACCTTGACAACAGCGAGCTTGGCAGGGGAATCAACTAAACCGCTCTTAGCCTTGATTGAATTGTTAAGATTTCGTTTTCATTTCTTTCGTCAATTTTTTTCTGCAGAATCATAATGCTGGAATCCATTGGAAGCCGCATATTAAATGTAGTCTAAGGTTTTTTTCCTGGAATAATGGCTCCGCGTACATGTACATGTACGTTCTCTAGTCTAGTTGATAGTGACCTTTTCAATAGCAATTTCGCTAGCACACCGACAGAATCCTCTCGATAATGATTGGTGGAAAATCGAAAGTGGATTTCTGGATTTCGTCCATCGTGACTCTGAAAATACTATAATTAAACACACTCGGAGTGTGTTTTTCATTGTTTAGGATTTGGATGCGTTATCAAGGTCGAGCAGATGCTCCTGAAGTCTGCACAAAGCGCACGGAGGGGGTGTTGCAAAAAATTAGCATGGAACCCCCGCCAGATTGATGTCAGATGCACTAAAAATCGCTTAATCCATCAAGTGGGCGTCAGCGAGAGAGACGTAGGGTGCTTCATCTAGGAAATTGAATCTAGATGAATTTCAGCATTTCCAATTTAGTAAAATGAAGTGTATTCGGTGAGGCTGCATGGTGTCTCTCATTTTAAGCTCTAGCACTATGCCTGTATGCTTCCAATTTACATGGCTTTATTAACGGATGGAGATGTGGACCATTCTGCATCTTTCTGGTGAAGTTGTTTCGTGTTATAGGCATACAGACAGCATGAAATAACACCAAATTGACAATCACTATGTTTATATGCAAGCACTAACTTATTTTAAACTAGTTCCTTCACTACAAGTCAGTAACTATTTGAGACTATAGAAAGTCGACACCCAGAATCCTCTGCGTCATAACATCAGGTATGATCTATCTGAATTCGCTGAAACCAGATTAAACATTTCCAAACGCGATTTAATGGCGTATCTGGGCTATGTGAGCAAGTCACACGTTCATCCTGTTTACATGCATTTGGATCGACTTTGACCTGCATGTTTTAAGGTGTCTTGAATCTCATCCCCCAATGCCGAATGCCAAAGTATCCTCATGTCAAGTTGGTACAACAGGTTTACACGCATGACTGATTTAGCTTACGATATAAAGTCTGCATGTAAGCGCAGTAATGTGTTTAATTACAAATTCATCAGCATGGTTAGTGCTACATCCGGCCATAGGCTATCCGGGTAGCTTTTGGGGGGGAAAACCTGAGGAAAAATCCCCAAAAATTCAATTTCCAGCTACCCTGACTTTACCAGCTGGTGCGTGTGAACATTTCCTTGGCCTCAATGGCGAGAATCTTCCAGATATTCGTTTTGCAGAATTATTAGCTTTTTCCGGCAGTTGGCTAAAAATATGTCATTTGCAGATATTGGCATACATGTACATGCCAGCTGCACTTGGCGATGGTGGTTTTCACGTTAATTCGGGTAAACCCTATGCAAATTGGGCAAAAGATACCAGCGGAAGACAGTGTCACGAAATTGGACGACCATCCTGCCATCTGTGACAAGGCTATAATTAGAACAACGTATATAAGAATTCCAGAAAATGTTTGAGGCCAGCCAGTTAATTTTTCATATGTGACTTGGATGCGAGGAAACCAAAAAACACGACTGTGACCAAGATGACAAATCTTCCAAGTGCCATACAAAGCCGATGCTGATTTGCTCAACTGTACATCCATTTCATTGTTAAGGGTTGTTATTGACAAAATCAGATCAGTAACGCACGATTGTGTAAGGTGAACACGTGCTACGTGTACATGTATATCCTGGTAGAACTGCATACACCAACATTATCCACGTAACACGCAGGTGCGTAGCAATTTGTTCGATTGGCATGCTATATTCTCGTAAATGTTGCAAATGGATGGTGACGTCGCTAGCCTAAATTTAGCCAAAATCAACAAGACTGCTCGGATTGATCAGGTGTCCTAATGAACTCTGCGCTATTAAAAGCATGGAAATGTCATGGAAGTCGACGTAATAAGGTCAATCCCATCTATGTGTTGCACTTATGACGTCATCCGACACCGCAAATTGGATCAAGTGGCTCTGGATTACAACGTGACCAGATGCACCCCGGTGGGCTGCGCATAATTGGGGTGTTTATTTAATCAGAATATTCGGAGTATTGCTCCCAGCATTGCGCAGGGGAGCCACGAAAATGTAGTCCAGGAAGTGCCCCCCGACACGCCCTGCCAAGCACGTCATCAGTGACATCATCCCTCCAGCCTGGAACTCAGTTGGAAATCCTGGGAGGAATAAGAATGGGGACAGGCAAACAAAACCTCCCCCGCACTCGACAAATTGGGCCGAAAACGAAAATTGATTTTCGTGCAATTATTTGGGTGGGAAAGGGGGAGGATTGAAAGAGGGAAATGACGACGTTTTCATCAATTCTTCATTTGCCCCTATTTGCAAAAAAATTGATGCATGGAATAACGTGATTTTCAAGAAATGACAGGAAGCGTAAATTTCGGTGAAATCTCGGAAAGGTCACCTTTTATCCGGATAAACAATTTCGAGAAGATTCAGAAACGTCTCTAGGGTTTTTAAAATAACAAAAAATAAAGACCTCTTTTTTACGTCAGCAAGACACTCGTCCCCATGCGTCACTTGGCTAAAAAAACGTCATGGAATTAACCAGGAGAAAATCGTGATTTTCTACTCAAATCTAGTCAACAACGCATTCGCGCCTCCCAAAAATGGACATTTGAGTAAAACAACTCGTGGCCTTATTTTGAAAACTCTTTTCGTCGAATATCCGGCGAGGAGTTGCAAAAGCGTCATCTCCCAACTATGTGGTGATGCTCACGAGCATCAAACCCAGGATGAGTTTACTCGAGTGAATTATTTCAGAAAACCACCAAAACAAACTTAACCATGACCGAAAACGCGACTTTGCTGCCGAAAATAAATTTAGACCATGTTGAGCATCTACCAAGAGGAATAGGTGTCTAAGGATTTCCGCGTCAACACCAATTGTTTATACGAACTGAAAACATTGTTTTAAGAAACCTTCACTGGCACTGTTGACATTTCTGTTAGGGGCCGTTACTACACGTCGCGACGTCCAAGGTTCGAGGGGGGTGGAGGATCATAGAATGGTGACGATGATGGACTTAATGTAATATAATACAATATAATATAACAATGTCATATAACAAACTATATTGTCATCAAATTTGTTGTACAATGTGCTATATAACGTCAGGTATAACGTGTGGCTCCAGTACAGCCAAAATTTTAGATAACATCATGTTATATAAAAAGCCTTCTTCTCATTTTTCAACATGTTGTATACCTTTGCTATATGACGAGTTTGTTACATGTGGACGCGCCATTTGGCAGTTGCAACCTCTCCATAACGACCACTCATGAGCGTGTTTTGATAGGCATCTATTATCTTGTAGTAACATTGAGTAACAAACATACTTCTTACTGTGCATGGTTTGTGCACAGTCCCTTATACATGCTGGTGTATATATGTAAGTCAAATGGCGTGATGCACATCAATTATTGTCAAGCCTCGATATTGTAATTCTTAGAAATCCCATACATGTACATGTATATTTTAGCAGCTGAGATTCATCCATTTATACACATTAGCACTTAGGCTCGTAAAAATCTAAATTGGCTTAATCGCTATGCCCATCAATTAACCAGAGGCCTAAATTAAGGATTTGGAAACCGAAACGACAGTCGTCTTCCTCTACAAGCTACACCGAAAAATCATGGCAAATGCATTTTCTAGTCGTGCTATCAATGTCTTGCCAACAGCATTAAAAGCTACGTCGACTATTTGAAGGGTTTTAGCAGCTATGTTCTTCCGGTTGGTTGGCAATTTGCTCGCATTGTACGTGGAGCGGGATTACGCAATCGCAGTTTGGCTGCAATTAAATTAATTAAGAGATGGCTGACGTTATCAATAAGTAATGGCGATGAGCGTCGCTAACAAAGTGGCAAATGGAAGGCAAGAGACTAAATGACAAATTAGCGGCCAATTCGTATACAGTATGGAAGTGAAATCATAGGAGAGTGACGCATAATGAAGAAAATTAAGATAAAAGACACCAAGCAGTCTCAATGGGAAAATTGATAAAGGGAGGGGTCCAGCGGTATACACGGCGAAATGGGCTTAATTGAACGGGAATTTAATTGAGGCGAAATTGGAGCGACAAATTACAGCCAATCAATCGGGCTATTAATTACACGCAGAATGCATGGAATAAGGACGTCACTTATTGCGTAATATTAGTTTACTCCGAAAGAAGAAAATTGCGATAAACACCAGGATAAACAACACACCTGTCAGTAGACCTAGTTCGATCAAAATAGCCGAACAACAACGATTTAATATTTCGTCAAAAGTGTCGAGTAGTACAGGGTTCAACAATATGCAATTTCCTTTCTTAACTTCCCTGAATTGCAGGTCTGGGGAATTCCTGTGGTAAAAAGCTTATTGTCACCACTAACACTACATTAAATGTATTAGACCATTTACAGAAAAGCAAATAAACACATGCACGCTCGCATAGGAAAAGAGCGAAAACCATCCACACGATGTTAATGCTATTTGCTAGTTTAATTTCAAGAAATAAAAGAGTGCACATTTTCAGGAATAAACCTTGAGAAGTCATCTTATTTTCAACGTGTTTACCGTTTTAGAGGAGTGTAAATGGAAAAAGGTGAGGAAAGACAAGAGTGCAGCACGAACGATGTCATTCCATCTAGGCTTTAATGCATTGCTAATCCATGTCTCCAGGGGGAGCTTCTCAGTGCAAATCTCCAAAGTCTTCCTAATGCATCGTATTGAAATTACTGAAAGTCTTATAAAACACTGCTTTCCAAGGGATATATAAATTTATTTTAAAAATGCAGGATGAAAGCCGACCCAATGCATTCATTATTAATTCGCCTTAATCATTATATGCCTACCATGACAACAACTGTTTGGTAAAAACAGTTGTTACCGAGAAAGAAGCCATGCAATCTTTTCCGTTTACTGGGTATTTCAATGGTTTTTCCTTCATCCTTTTTTTCCGGAACCGAATTAAAATGTGATTTATCCCCGTAATGTTCCTTCGAATTATTTCACCGCATTCCAACACGGCGTAAAAATTCACAACATTAGCGGAAATTGCAAATCCACGCACTGTACGTGGCTGTGACACACAGTCGTGTGAGCGGCTATTACAACACAGCGCATAATAAATAGCATCGTACAATTTCTGACGCCAAATGCATGGCGTCGCGTGCAACCCTAGGAAGAATAATGCGTCGGTGGAATGCAGTTACAATTTGGTGTTTGCTCGTTTTGCGGCCTCAGCGGTGTTGAAAAAGAGGACGATGACGTTTGCGGAAGCGAATAATAATGGAAAGAAATCTGCCAGATACTGCATTAGAATTAAGCGAGAAGGAATCTTTCCATAACATGGCGTCCTGCAGTATAGCAAACGTACTTCAGATCAACACATAACACAACTAACAGGTTTGAAAATCCCAGCGCCATCTAGGGTGCTTTTTGAACAGCTGCAAGATGACGTCAAAATATTTCGTCTTCAACTAACTTATGTTTTGAAGGCTACAAATCTGTGTTATACAGGGTGGTTATAAACTCCTACCTTCATTACAAGAATTGATTTTTTTTAATAAACCTGTTAGTTGTGATAAACACATTTTAGAGAAAGGTAGCACAACTTCAAAAATGTCTTTATTCCATGTGTTTGGTTCATAGGCAGTGCCTGAAGGCGGCACTAAAATTGAAAATGGCATCTACATACAGGGAACAATCAAGATGCCTGCTGGTATTTTGTAACTAAATCATCAATCAGCATAAAATCAACTTCTTAAGAAAGTACTACGTGCGAACAACCTTTGGTGATGTCATAAAATTTCTTAAATTTAATTTTTTTTTTGAAATTGCGCTTAACACTGATTGGTGACTTGGCATCATGAGAAAATTTACCAGAAAAATCACACAACATTTCCTTGCATAGACGCCATTTCCGATTCCTGTGCTCAACTAGAACGTCCACCTTTTTCCAAAACCTGCTCCTTGAAAATAAGTTTTAGGAACTTAACTTTGGAGATATGGACAAGACTTCATGACCACTCTGTATAACCCAGGAAATAACATATCTCCAACTAGAGTTAATTATCCGATTTCATGAACCTTTTGGGGCCAAATTCTGAGATTCAGCGTGAGGAACAAGACACGTATTATGCAGATATCTTGTACCAGCGAAAGCGAAAACAACTTTCTGTTATTTGCATGTAGTCTGAGGAAATTCCAGCTGGCAGGTTCCACTCGAGGAATGCAAATTAAAACAAACTGCAGCTGGAACGATTACACATTTGCTGGAAACAACAACTTTTTTTTGCGAAAAGCTTCGAATTTAAAGCAAATGGATCTCGAAGGGTTCATCGTGTCATGGGAAATTCCTCCATGCAAATAGGGTGAATTCACCAGCTAAATTCAAGTAGCATTCGAGTAACACCATAGCAACGACTCAGCACCCCATGCACATGAGGAATTGCGCCCATTCCCAAATTCTCAGAAATCCAGTTAAGCTAAACTCATTCGAAGCACGTTGCTTGAATTACACGCACCATATCACGTGTTTTTCTCCGATTTTTCAAAACCTGGTGGGCAAAGCGAGGGGTTTTCACGAGAAGTGACCCTACCTATCCCCAAAGAAGGCGTCACGTGTCTTTACGTGCTGTCAGCTATTTTTACTTTAAGTAAAACCAGTTTGATTCTGAGACATATTGAAGCTACTGCAGAAGATTACACTAGCGAGTGATTAATAGAAACCACTTACGACTTGTTTCATTTATCAGCCTTCCTTGGTCCATTTACTGTGTCTGGGCACTTTATTTAGGACACTCGCAATAGAAATTGTCCCTCTGATAAATATCGTGTATCCATTCTTATTGACAGTTCACTGTTCACTGTATACCGTTTCACTGTGCGACTTGTTTCAT
>JAQFYZ010001851.1:0-20307 GCA_034695085.1 Cylindroiulus punctatus
AACCCCCCCCCCCCCACCCCAGGGCCTCATAGGGGGAATGTTATTTTTTAATGCATGGATAAGACTTGAGTAATATAATAATAGCATAGAATTTTGCTTATAATGTACAAAAACAGCAAAAATAACTTATCTTTTTAGATAAGATTTTTAGATTCACAATAAAATATGACGAGGATGACTGGTTGATAAAAAAATTTAGGAGGTTTTTACGGTCTGACTTAGCAAGATGAGCTTATAAATTTAATTTGATTTCATAATAATTAAAAATAGATTTTTGCACATGAGAGTTAGTGTGACGTGATCGGCAAAGATGGCGAATGAATATACACTTTGGCAACTTCCGGTATGAAACGATGCATAAAGGGTAGAGAAAACTAATTTGGGACATCACCGGTCATTTGCCGGAAAAATGCGTCTAAATTCATGTCCCCAAACGAGCTTTTTATGACCCTCATAATGTACGCGGGCCGTCGAGGCACCTAAACTAATCAATGAGTACTGATAAGAAATACTACAAAACTTGGCATCTTCGGACCTGATGCTTTTATCTGAAATTCAATTTGTGTTCCCGATCGCGAAACTCGTTATTAATTCACGTAGAAATTCATTTCCCAATGTCGAGTGAAATTTAAGAGTGGCCTCTGCAGGACTCCTTAGGTACTGGCGGATGATAATGGCGTTTTATTTCTTCAAATTGATGCAATAAATAAACAATTTGTTCCACAAATATTTGGAGCAAATATCTACTTTGCACATCATTTTGCCAAGAATTTGTCCGACCTATTTTTGTTACGTGAGTTGGATGCACACGTACAAATTCAGATTAACCGCAATATTATTCGAATTAAAATTTAAAATTATGAAAGTTTTGAATTTTTGAAAATTTTAGTTAAGTTTCAAAACTGATTTTTATTTCTTTCAAAGTACTCGTGAAAATTTCATTTTGGTGACGCCCTGCAAGAAGAGTCGATTCAACGAAGCAAGTAAGCTTTAAACGCCATGGTTGTATATCAGCGAACTATACTACCGTTAGGAGCGCGCCTGGGGATAGGGGGCGCCCCTTATCGGGGGTTGTCATCTGGGGCATGCCCTAAGAGAAACATATTGGAAGGCATTAAGCGTGATTTTAAAACAAATTTTATAAGAGGAAAGAGAGAGTGAGAGAAAATGTGCATTCTCAGTTTTGGCTTTGCCATTTAAGGGGGACCAGTTTGGCGGGGGGGCCTTAGGAGAGGCAACCCCCATTCGACAGTTATGTTATCCGACGCTGCAAACTTAAACGAGAAATACCTTTCCTGACATTTTCAAACAGAATAATGAGCACCCCTTAGACTTTAAAACAACTGATGATCTCTTATACGAATCATGACAAACACGTGTTAAAAAATGTTGATTACCCCCCTAAAATAAAAAATTATCGAGGATACCTAAGCTTAAAAACTGTTGAAACCCCTCAAACATAATAGTAAAAAGTATTGACGATAAAATATTGCACCCTCCACACAACACCACTTACTGCTGGTAGTGAATCGAATGATATTATTGATTTGAACTGACCCCACATCAAGGCTCAAAGATATGTTACGCATAAAAAATACCTTCGTGGACATCTTTACTCATACATCCCCTAAACCTCCAAAATTCCATTACCCAATCAATGACCCATTGATCCTCACGTTGTAAAGGTACAAATTACACGCAATAATATTTGTGGCCCGTCTGTTCAAACAGGATGGCCCCCTTACACTCTGGTAATTTTCGAGAAGCCCCTTAGTTCCTAAACCACTGTGGACCATCACTTTCGCCAAACGTAATCTTAAGGAACCACCTTAACTTTGACATTACATGTACATGTACAGTGTATGTGACAACCACCTTAAGCTAATGTGCACAGAACCGATCGTCCCGTTTCAAGATGGCGACTAGAGGGTTCCTTATCAGTTGGCGCTATAGTCGTCTCCGCAAAAGAACGAAAAATTTTACAGCCAATCAGAGAGATTCGGCTTATCGATGTACTGTTTCAGGAGTATCAGCGGTATATGCTGCCATGCTCGATATATTACAGGATGAACGAATCGCAAACAGGAAATTGCATGCTGTTGGTCTAAGCGACGCCATTTTTTCGTTCTTTTGCCGGGACGACTATAGGGCAGGCCTACAGGATCCTAAGGGTTACCCCCTTATTCACAGCGGAAGTGAACGGTCGCCAGTGATGCCATGGCGGCATTATTATTAAATACGGTGGGAATGGGCAAACACGGTAGCAACCGAGTGGAAAATCTGGAGGATGAGAATGGGGTGGGGGAGACCAGGGGTGCCTGTGGGGGAGGTGCGTGTGAAAGAGCAGTTTATTCAGCCAGACTCTCACCGGTCGATTTACGGAGGTGGAGAGGCGCCGGAATCAACCGGAACAGGAATGCGATGACAACGAGCTTGAAACACACAAAAACGCAATTATGATAATGCCTCACGTCTGCATGTTATGCCAGCTTTTTTGGAGGGTTTGATGGTTCGCATTTTTGCATACCCCCTAACCCACCCCATTGTTACGCTGTCAGGATTGATGTTGAATTGCATTAGTGAGAGGAGTCACTGACCAGCATTGGGCGACTACTGGGATTTGGTGGGCTACATTCCATTACTTTCAACGACTTGAAAGCAATGTTGGAATATGAGAAGGTTGAGGATTTCGCATTAAAAGTCGTCATTTTTCAACAATCCCTCACTGTTCGAGCACCAAACACATTCATTGACTTTTCCACGACTTCCATTACCTGAATCAGCAGGGTTCCCCCATAAATTCAAGACTTTTAAAATGACTATTCCAGGTTTCAAAAACAGACATTCCCGACCATTTTAAAATGTGTGGATATATTAACTTAATATTATAATAACTGTAATACTAACAACTTCATTATTAAGTTAATGGATTGCCAATTTGTTAAATTCCTGGTTCACGAGTCGATAAACCATAAATTATGCAAAACTTTCCCAACTTCATGTTTTTTTAATTTTTATTTGATCATCTCATTTAATAATTTTTTCCGTGATAAATTTCAAAAAAACTTGGGGATTGCACCACGTTTGAACGTAATCCGCCTAAACGTAGGCAATCACTACATGCAAGGTTGTCCGCAGTGGTTGCCACAAAACAGAGATTTTCATCCAGCTGATGAAACATACATTTCCATTATATGGAAAACGAGCGAGCAGCGAAATCCACTGAATCATTTAAGATCTACATGTACATGGATGAAAATGCATCATTGATCCAAAACTCTGCAAAGTCTCAACTGCAACTGACCACGTTTCTGGGCAAGGCTAACAACTGCTACATAAAAATGTGAAAAACAATTAAACTAACCCAACTATCTCATTTGACGGAGAGCACTTGTCCCTGAAAAGTTGGCATCAAACATTTGCTTGAGAACGAAATTCCCTGACTTTTCCAGGTTTTCCAGGACCCTGTCGAGGCCTGTATAGCACTAATTTGCTTTTTCTCATGTTTTCGATGCATGACTTAACGAGTTCATGGCATGTTTTTGCCAGCATTGTTTCGGTCAGAACAATTCCACGACCAATTTGCGTGGTGCCCCAGGCAAGGCCCATGGTCAGGGGCAATCCGCTTAGTGGAGCCTTGACCAAAGGACCTTCCGTTCGTGGCGTGCCACTCAGATAACATCAGATTGTGGCAAATCCAGCCATCTTGGGTATCAATTCGCCACTGCCATAAATTCCGACCCGGGGATTATTTTTGGAAATGGAGGTTTCTCTCGTCCCCCTTGACCGCCTCGTTAATGGTCACTTGGCGTGCGTGGGCTCAAGCACCTTGATACATGACGGGATAAGCAGTTGCCATGGCAACTCCACCGTGCAATAATTGACCTGTGGGAAGATGGCTGGCCGGGGCTTAAATCCAGATGGATTCACCTCCATTGTAGCAGCAACACCTTTTTCTCTTCTTCTCCATTGGTCCACCCAACCTCCCAGTCGTCCATTTAGCGTGTCAGGTGAGCACTCACTCATGAAATAGTGATAAGCAATGGCAGGATGGGAAAACGAGAAAAAAAACAGAAAATTGCCGCGGCTCTTAGCGTATTGTGACTGAAGGGAAAACATAATGCCGCGCAGAAATCAAGATTTATTCCCAATAAATATTGATTAAGCGCAAGGAGAGGCTGCCTAAGAGCATTTCAATCATTTCCAGTAAAGGGAATGGAGCCCACCTGAAGTGGCTTGTCCTAAAGATCAAGCGAAGGTTTCAAAATACAATCTGAATTATGTCCAATGATCACCGAGCTGTAGAAATTATGCAAATTAAGTCAATTTTACGCTTACGCTAAATGTGGCAATTTCAGTGGTGATACATTTCTGGTTACAGGGTGTCTCAGATGTGATGGTCACTGGTGAAAATCAATCAAAAAGATCCGAGGAACGTAGGATTTCTCATCCTGCCATTGTTTATCCAGGGACATATTGGATAACAGCCAAACTCATCTATAGTCGTTCCGGCAAAAGAACGAAAAAAATGGCGTCGTTCAGACCAATAGGATGCAATTACTTGTATATGTATATAGAGTATGGCAGCCATTTTCCTTTTACCGCTGAAAATCCTGTACAGGACATCGATAAGTCGAATCTCTCCGATTGGCTGTAAAAAAATTTTCGTTCTTTTGCCGAGACGACTTATACGTTAAATTTAACGTTGGAATTAATTGCGCGTTAGTTTCAGGGGAACGGGCCACTATCGGTCGTTCCGGAATTAGGTTTGCTGGGAATTACGAGTTTACTTACCACCTTCTGCCCCCCTATCGTAACGTGATAACTCAACCTTCCCAAATCACTTAACAATTCCAACCTATATTGAAATGATAATTATTTCCCTTCACCATACTTGAATTTTGAGTGCAAAATACAAGCTATGCATTTCAAATCAACCAGTTAGCTACAATCGGCAAAGATGTGTCTTGTGATTACCACCTCATGTGGGTGATCACAATTTATAAATTGGAGTTTTGAGAGCTTATGGTTATTACTGGGAAGAGCATTCCAGCACATCATTGCGTTATTTCGACACAGATGGCGCCACCGATCAGGGCGGAATTTCCCCCTAACTTGTATGACAATCTATCGTAAAAGTTGTTTTCGGTGACCCTTGGCGGCGTTCATGGGTGGTCATTTTGGTCCATTAGCGTGATGAGTTAACGACTCGACGGTGGCGCCCCCGCGCGGCTGATTAGTCGCGTGATGCGCAAATATCCATCTCGTTGAAGAAGGTTTTATAATTTGGGAAAACAAAACTTTGGCCTTAATTTGCATGCCCCGGTGGTGTTTTATAGGCGTCAAACAAAGGCTCTTTTCGACTCTGTTTATTTATTGTTTGGCGAAATTAACGACTCTGGCGCTCTTGTTGCGTGATGCGAAAAGCAGGGGATTGTGGGAAGGGGGGTGAATTCGGGCCCGATTTATCAATATTTTAATACCTGACACAGAAACGTAATATTTCAAAAGCGAGCGCGCCAGCATTAGGTGAAATAATTTTCACTTTTGGTTGCATCACGGTTCGCCGAGCACGACTAAAAGCATGGCTGAGGGGGCAGAACCCTCGCCCTAGGCTAGGGGAATTCCCCTCGGGCCCACAACGCCATTTCAGAGAAAAATTCTCAAATTGTTTGAAAATGACTCCCCCGCACCCGAAACCTACAAATGGGAAGGTGAATCATGGAAAATATGGAAGGTCAAGAATGGGAATTTTTTGAAAAAAGGTTGGAAACTCAGAATTAAGACGTCAAATTCGGACTTGGCAATCAGGAAAATTAAAGACTCAAAAAGGGAAAAACTGACATCGTCACATACAACGTACAAGAAGTTAACAGTCAAAAAAAAAAAAAAATACGTGGGTGCATCTGTAGAATTGCAGTGAAATGAAATACGAGTGTAATATGATGATATGCCAAACGTTAGATTAATAAAGACTACTCACTCTCATCATGACAACATGTACATGTACGTGTATTTTACCATGAATTATGATGGATAGGTTAACCTAACATGTGGCACGAGTGGTATCATCGTACTTCATTTCACTGTAATGTGTTGCCATTACAAAATTCCAACCCTCGTATATTAAAAAAAGTTGAAATGAGATCCAAAATCATTAACACTTTTACCAAAACTTCCTAATCAAAAATTAATAACGAATGTAACAGTGAATGGACGATTGGAGTGGAAAATGGAATTGGAATGAAATGAACTCAAACGGTATGAATGGAATTGGACTGGAATGGAATGAAATGACAAAGACAGAATGGAATGGGACTGAAATAAGACAAAAATTCCAATACAACGAGTTGCATCGCGTTATTAGTATTCTCGGCATATGGGGTATAGAATGGCATTAGAATGGAATGAATGATCAATTTGATGTCCTCCGCATAATTTACTGCCATATCGAACACTGAGCGCCACCTTAAGGCCTGGGCGAGTAAAATCACATCGAAAACCAACGGCGCTCCCAGCAGTGGCGCCACTGGAGCACCAAGAGCCCCAAATTGAATTTCACACAAACGTTGGTCAATTTTGAGGATTTTTGCCGCCAATTTGGTCGATGGATGGATGGGCGGGCGGATGGGGGCGCCCCCAGCGTCTGTTTCAACACGATTTTAAATACAAACGAGCATTTTTATTGACTCTGTAAAAATCTCGTTTGAAAAGAGGCGAGTACGAGTGAACAAGCAGAGATAACAGTGGGAAAAATTGCCAGGAAATCCATCTTGCGGAAAGGGCGAACGCAGCGCCCACAAACGTCGATCCATCAAACGAGAAAAGATTCGGTGGGCCGTTGGGGGGCGCCACGGGAGTGTCACCGACAATAGCGACCACCAATTGGATGTTGTTTGCAATTAATATTATCTCGATAAAATCAGTAAAATCACCTAAATCATCACCGTAAAGCCAGTAGACGATGTCTCCAATAGACCCCGGGGATTTCAACCCTATACTCAACCAACCAACATGTTATATACACACGTATCAACGAAAATATATATTTATGATTTTCAATATAAACCGGGGGGAGGTTTGAAAAGCCCGAATGGAAAGAATGTATATCTTGTGCATATACTGTAAGTGGATAAAAATCAACAAATACATAATTATTAAATATGCAAATCTTAATGCAATGCACTTATTCCTTACCGAAGCTAGTAATTTACTCAAAAATGTAGACACCAAACCTATATATTTCCGGCTGGTATAGGGCAAGTACATATTTTTATACGTAACAAAAATATTTAGATGATTCTTTATGTAAACAACATACTGTAAATGCTTTCCAAAATACGCTCGTGCTAATTATTTTTCTATTCTCTTTATATTTTATGTTATATTATATCCTAGATTTACAGTACCAGTATACAATTGTATATCATACGCACGTATATAACACATGACACACCTATGACGTACAACATACAAAACTGTAAAGTATATCGTACATACTTGTAATTTACGTAACGTAAATTAGGAAAAGGTCTGCTGTATTATTTTGCCCCATGTATTATTTTAAAATATATATATCCAATATTAATTTAGCAATTCCTCAAAAACATATGGAAGAAATACAGCTTGCAGAAAACATTAAATCTGCACAAATTGAGTGTATTTTCGCCATGAACATAAATTATTACAGAGAAAATGCAAATCAATGCATAAAAGGACTTCACCTTGTTGTTGTTTTTTTAAGAAAAAATTGCCTTTTTAGAAAATCGTACAAAATTTCCCCTAGATTTCCCCAATGCGTATATTTTTGCATTCATACATCCTTTTCACATTTTCTCATCTATGTAAAAAGCAGCTGCATCGTTGGCGCCATCTATGGACGAGCTCTGGAAACATCCGACAATTTTTGAAACCAACGTAATGGGGCAAAAAAAAAGCATATTAATTAGCGGCTGAAAACTGTGGATGAACGAGGAAGGCTCGGTTTCAGTGCATTAAATCGTTATCAAACGCATGTAGGCTCCAATAATCGTTAAATCTAGATTAATTTGTTGGGGTTTTAAGAGTGGCGCATTAATCCAGAGAACATGCGGGGTGTAATTTATTTGAATTAATTCGACAAATAGATATGCCGTCACCGCCAAGGCGGCTTCATAAAACAATCGTTAGTTTCTTCATTAACCCTTTTTTTAAATTCCTGAGGAATTCGCGTTAATTTTTATCATTTCTTCACCCTGTGGCTTGTGGCGAATATTAATTACACGGTGCATCAAAAGGCGAGAGAATATTCTTTCGGACAACATCAATAAACGGTAGATCAAATTGATATATTACAACATAAGATCCATCTCAAATTTTCAGGTCTGCTGTTAATGAAAATGAAAATATTGAGTTATTTCCCGATATATTACCTTAATTCATATTTTCCATGAAAATATTTGGCTCAATTCTAATTTTCAGGCCAATGATAACAAATGCAATTTCAGAACACATTGTTTTAATACGTGTCGTTTTGCAGTTTACTTCAATTTTAGTATTTTGCTGAATTTTTGGCTTCTGAAACTTAGATTGACACTTTAATTAACAGCCTAATGTACGTGGAGATCTGGTAATTCATCAGCATGAATTTTTCAATTTTCGCAAAATCTCAATTTGCATATAAATATTTAAAGGGAATGTGCTTGACAATAACATGTTTTGAGTAAAATAGACGGGAATAAAAGCTCGCACGAAGCGACCTGCAATTTGAAATGTTTACCTTCCCAGTAGACATTTTGAAAACAAGAAGAAAAATTCAATATTTTTTGCATAATTTTCCTAAGAGATAAGACACGTGTCAGTGCGGTCTGGAATTAATGCAAAGTGATGGAAATGCAATTTTCTGAAAATCCTTTAGCTAGCTTTTAAGGATATTAATGAGCTGAGAAATGAAATAAACCGAGTATTTACGATAAAAATATGGTAAAAACGAAGGAGTTGTAGATTTAGAATGTGCGAATAAATTTTGATTTTTTTTTGCGCCTAACCTATACATGTAATCTAAACCAAGGTTAGCATGGCTATGTCAGGTCAGGTCAAGTTAGGTCACATGGCAAAAAGAAAGGAACACATACAGTTACTATAATTTCATTACAAAAAAATTGAAAATCAACATTAACACAACTGTCTTCGTTCCATATAAAAACTTGTTTTCATAATTTTGTGCGTATATAGGGCTCGTACATGTAAGAGTTTAGGGAATTTGATGTTTTGGGTACAACATAGGCCTACTTAAACATCAAATATGAATTTTCTTCATACGATATAACACCCGTTTGAGGTCATTCGCATTCGCCATTAACGACCTTTCGTCAATTGGCAATATTTATCATTTCGGCTTCGCATTTACCAAATTTCTTATTAATTTACCCCATTAATCACTTCCGTGAAATTCGGTAGGAAAAGTGAATCGAATTAAGGAACCACAATGGGCGTGGTGCCCCAAGTTGGTCCACGCCCTAATAACAATACTAGGATTAAGGTGGGGGTCAGAAAAAGGCAATTCTCAACTAAAAACATTTTCTCCTAAACTTCACGCATTATTAAGTCCGTGATATAATTTAAATTATTACTGTATTCACTGTATTAATAAATAATTAGAATTTTTGACGTGCCAAGAAATGGGCGTTCAAAAAACTCCATGGTTTACATTATGTGAACATTACTCCAAAATTCGGAATGTACCAAATGAAATACACTGTAAGTAGGTTGTCTTGACACTAGAACAAATGTACGTGTACATTTAGGTGAACTAGATCAATTTATGCAAAATTGCAGAAAACAGGCCATAAGCCAATCATTCATAAAAATGACTTCAACTCCTCACAGCTATTCCTCAATCATCCAGGCTTCACACTCTTCGTTTTGTATGAAATTATGCCCTGGTTATAATGTTCAATAAATTTGCGGTATAAGAATTTTAATTAAGAAAAAGTGGCGTGGGTGATTTTTGTGGCCCAGTGTATTTGTGGGTTTTTTGGCCCCTGGTTATTTATGTTCATTGATTTTGGCAAAATAACGCAGGACAAAACAAACGTCATTTCCAGTAATTTATGAGCACGCATTGAAACGATGACATCCCCACAGCGTTTCAATGCTTTATTATCATGAAATTATGAGAGGCAAAACAACACCCAAAATCTCTTCATCCATAATGTTAAATCTACACACTGTCCACTCTCTCGTTAATGCCTTATCCATTTGCACTAACCATGTTAAGGACTTGACCATAGTTGGCCACATTCGAAGTGCTTATAAATATTATATTAAAAATATACCCGTAATATATGATTAATGGACATATAAAATGGAATGCAGCTGTATACAAAATTTGTGCATTTAGGGCATCCACTTATTTTAGATTTAAAGATTTTTTCTTTTTTCGCAAATTATGCATAATTTAATTCCATTTTACGTTTTTTTTCTTGCCCTAATATCTTATATACAATTTTAATCAGTGCACTCAAATTATTCAACATATGAATTATACATTCATACAAACTGTGTAATTTGCATAATTTATAAGCTTCTGTAAACGCTCCTCAAAAACCTTTTAAAGTACTTAAATATACGAGCCATACATCAAAATTATATACGTTTTTGGGTCTAAAATGCAATTCAGTTCCACGGTATACATTTCTTGCCAAGGCGAAGTATACTGTATCTAGTATATTAAGTAAATGTCCTAGGTATATCCGTATGTTTTCTAAAAAATCTTCCAAATTACACAACTACATGTATAGTTTGATGAATTTTAGGATATTAGGATATTATTTTTGAACTAAAAACATGTTCTCGTTATTCACGTGTTTTTCACATATCCATATGCACGTTCGATATAGACTTGGATTTGACAATATGTGAATAATTCGTGATATCCAAATAATGGTTCGCAATTGAATCGACACAATACCAAGACCCATTCGTAAGAAATTCAATTTCAACGAAGGACAAAACGACTTTCAGTTAACATTTTAGGCAGAAACTGAAATTAGGGGTGGGGTGAGGGGGTGATAGGGGGCGCTGGAATTCCTGGCGTTTAATTCGGATTAAACGATCCGTAATGTCGCCAACACTGAGGGAAAACTCCTAATTTATGACGTCGCAGACATACTTTACATAAAGAAAGACGAAGAATGTAAAACTAAGGAAAAACGGCAACAATTTAGCTCCCAGAAACCATTTGTTTTTAACACGGTTTTAGTCCTTTTTTACGCCAATGTCGTTTTAGGTTTTTTTCCTACAACTTCAAATTGAAATTTGCGAATTCCTGGACGTTTTCACTCGCATCATATTACTTTTTAGTATTTTAGGGTTGCTTCAATTTTGCGGAATGAATAAAAAAGCACGCGAGATACCCGTTTGTCTTAATGATCATTTTCACCCAATTTTAAGGTTGAAAATGGTTAGTTGCACCGAACGCATCATAGATGGCGCTGCTGATAGACAGGGTAGAGGTCGTTTACTTATTGCTGGTGAATGCATGTTTACATGTATTCAAAATGTGATTCAATCTTGGTTCACCCTGTATAACTGCAAATCCGCCAACATCTACATGTACGTGAATAATGGTATTAACCGTTGTATAACTACAACAACGTCAACGTCCATGTATACATGTATAATTCCTCGAAACAATGGTGGTCTGCCGCCCAATTACAACTTTCGTAATTGAAAGTCCGTCATAAACACGCATCCGGTTTTATGGCGCCTTCATTAACGCGAAATAATTTAAAATAGGCCGGCAATTATATATTGTATATCAGTACGCGCGATTATATACGGATATATGGAGCAATATATTTATAAAACGGTAAATCGCGTGGTTGGATGTTGGCTTTGTTAGGCGTGGTCACTCACGGCCATCCCTAGGTTCGTATAAAATAATAATAATGGAATGTTGACCGAATGCACCGAGTATACATGTATACTTTGGCGCAAATGTGGAGGTTTATTGCGTGTATAATGGAATGATGGCAAAATAATGAGGAAAAACAATGCAGGGGTAATTTTGGACATTGTCCATACGTGAGGTGAATCCTATTCGTCTTGGGCAAATTATATATCATTGACCCATTTATGTATTAAAAATGAAATAATTTGTATAACTTTGTTAATCAGCTGGTCTGAGAAAAGCAGTCGAATTAAGGAAACCTCCGGTCATCTTCGCAACAACAAAAGATATACCGAGTTCCTGATCAAATTATGCATTATTGATTAAATTATATCTTTAAAAAATGTATAATTTGGATCGACTTTGATTGTCTGGAATGAAAATGAAGCTTCAATCCCAAACATGGGACCTGAGCTCACCTGAGATCGATCTTGAGTTTGAACCAGTCAAAAACCAGTAAAAACCAGTCAAAATAATGAAGACTGACCACTGGTCAGATGGTCATTTTCACAGCGCCAAACTACATTTTTAGCATTAAGAATAATTCATAAATGTGTTGCTTTCAGAAGCTAGGTTGGTCGTCTATGGTTGAAAACAATGGCTGATGGCCACTGGTCATCGTCCAAGTGAGCAGCAAAAAATCATGATTCAGTTTTAACGAATTCATATCACACACTCGAATTATCATAACGGTAATGAGAAACTCATTAAGAGCATATTTTTAAAACCGATAAGGGTCATCTATTCAACAGACACGTGGTGTGATCAACGACCCACGGAGGTAAAGTGGACACTGGTCATCGTCCAGATGACCAGCACTGGCACCGTGCAAAAAACAACAAAGAAATTGTTCATAAATTCATGTCACTCATTTCAAAACGGATAAGGGTTATCCATTATGTTGATTTGACAGGTCATAAACGCCTGACAAAGACTCGCTGGACACTGGTCATCGTCCAGACGACCAGATGACCAGGGCTGTCGAAAATACAAAACAAATAATGCGGATTTAATGCATTCACATCCCTTCCTGTTTTAAAACCAATAAATCAATTATGCAGAATTGCCAGGTCCGAACTGGACACTGGTCAGTCTAGATTGCAAAAAAAACAATGAATCACCCTTTCGTATTAAATACGATTATGAGGCTCGGTGGGCCATGAACGCTGATGGCTGATGGACACTGGACATCATCAAGATGACCAGCAGTAGTTCGATACACATAAATTATAACACATATTTAAAAAGTTGGTATCATTAAGTGGTATAGGGGTCATGAGATACTGTACTCAAAAGGCCACAACGATGACTGACTGGACGTTGGCTAACTTTCAGATGACCAATGCAAAAACAACAATACGCACTTTTTCAAACATGCAGATACAGTCGGTTCTCGGTATAAGCAACAGTTGCTGGTCCCAACCAAAATGCGAACAAAATGCCTATACTTCCCACGTATTAGCCTCTCGTTAAGAGCAACGCTCGTTATAAGCAACCGCTCGATATAAGCAACGGTTCACTATCCCATAATGCTAAAAGCCTCTGTTTATAAGGAACGGCAATTCGAATGGCAAATTTGCGTCATTTTGTCACGTTCTGTGACGATGGGGACGCCACTTTGAAAAATATAACAAGTTTGGACGGTTTATCAATAGAAAAAATACTTTCGTTCTTTGAGTGATTTTTTCCATGACTTGAATATGTCGTTACTACTCCATCGGGTGGCGTCGCTTCTATCGAAGTAAAAATAAAGCTGACTTGAATTGTATTTCTGGTGTGCAGTAGAAGACAGAATTACTGTTATGGCAATAAACTATGTCATTTCAGTTGGTAAAAACCGCTAGGTGACATGTAAGCCACCTAGAAGCGAACAAAATGTGTAAAAATAGCCCTCTCGATATAAGCAACTAAAATCCAAGGGCCATGGAGTTGCTTATAACGAGAGGTGACTATATCATCACGAGCCCGCCCTTTCCAAACCCATGCAATAAGGGGTCAAGGGTCATTTGAGCTTTCAATGTGCTAAATGCCTGGACAGTGGTCATCGGCCGGAACGCGTGTCGTTTCCCAGCAGAAATAAAAAACCGTATCGAGTGATTTATATGGACATTGGCTAATGAATGACAAGATGAAATAACCATCTAAAAAGCGGGTGACCAGTGAGGTGTGCAGGAGGGGGATAAGGGGGGGTGAGGGGGGCCGTGGAAATAGGAGATGCCACTTCGGATTAAAGTATTACCTCTCTGGTCGGATGACCGATATCTCCACCGTAGGTGCCAATCTGCGCCCCACCCCCTTCCCCCCTCCCCCCTTAAGCATTTACCCCTGCTTTTAGCTATGACTCAATGCATGAAAAATTAATGCGGATGTGTGCGAGCGTGAATTCTTGATGAAAAATAACAATGGACCCTGACACGCGAGCCACTAGGGGGTGCTGGAGGAGCCGAGGGGGTCCTAGGTGACGGAATCCCTAAATTCTCCATTAGTATGCAGGGGGAAGAAGGGTGACGCCGTTCAAATATTTAAATGCGTATCAATAATTTGGCCCACTGATACGATGACCCACCTCGCGCGGGGGCCGTTCATAAACCGCGTATTGTCATTTACAAAATTATGCAAAAAAAAGTGTTAAAAATTTATTTTCATCGAAAAGCAGTAAAGCCCATCCCACATGTTTGGCTTATCTGCTCATTTAGCCTACTAACACTCATTGTCTATATTGTCTTATTTTATGTTATCTGATGTTATTTATTGCTGTATTACGATGTTATTTTCCTATCATTACTGGTTTTTTTTAATTATCCTTCGATATATGTATTTTAAAATGTTGCACGTTATGTTTTGACGAATAATCATCGCGAACAATTTCTATTTACAACTTCACGCTGGAACTTCTTTAATTAAGTTACACCTCGATCGGGGGTCAACCATAAATGGAAAAAGTATCAACGACTCGTGTACAAATTCTTCCCGAAATCCAGACTGGCCCAAATTCTGCCACCCTATCAAGAGTTGTCCATAAACCACGTCGAACGCCGTTGTTTTTAACAACTCAATGTTTTTGGGTGATGAAAGTACGAAGGCAAACCAAACCAGCACCGACGTTATCAGTGATTGCCTACGTTCAGGGGCACGCACGATCTAATTCGATTCAAATTCGCTTATTAATCGATGCAACCAACATCGAACGCCACCTTAGAATGACCCATACGCGACCTTTGACATTTGCCACGGGCAGCGTATTCAGTTATGGGGACGCGCGGTGACCTCCGACCTCTTTGTCCGTCATTTTCATCCAAAAAATCCTCTATTCGAAATGGTAACATTCCAGCAAGGCGGCCACGGGGGTGCGCCCCCATCGCTATTTTAACACCCTTTTTTTCACCATTTCTCATTAAACGATTCCCCTCTCGATGACGCCTCTCGGTCAAGTCAATACATCATCACGCATCCCAAAGTGCCAAATTTCACCACCAGCCACGCCCCCCACCCCCTCGTTCCCATTTCCCCCAACTTTTTTTTCACGGTGCTTAACGGCCCATCCTCGCCACATTCCTAAAAATGTCATCCAATATATTTTTCGCTCCCAATTCCTCTCCTTAACCCCTAACCCCCCTCTGCCCCCCCTCATTGCGGGACAAAGCCCCCACGCGCCATTTCGCGCGGGTCGTGCTCGAAATGAATTTCAGGTCGGACATGAATCACCTCGTAAATTGCTTAAAGAACGAGACAGAAACGTATTACTTCGGTAAGCCCACCTCCTCCGTGTTTCCATCCCACCCCATCTTTCGGTCGACCCCAACCCTCCCTAATATCCCCGCACTCCAAACGGCGCCTCCACGGCCATAAATTTATTACACCCTGTATCTGCTGCTCCAAAAACACAATCATTCGTGTTTTATGCCCCTTAATCCGGTGTCGGCCCGTGCCAGGTATAATTGCGATTTACAGTCAATTAACGCTAAAAGGCGCCCAAAATGGCGGCCCGGAAGTGGGGGTTCAACCAGACCCAAACCAGGGATTAAGTGACGCGCGTGTACATTGTACGAGTGCCAAAAGAGACTCCGTATAGGGATGGGACGTTTCGTTCATCTTTCGAATAGTTGCTGCTTTCGAATCATTTTTTAAAACGAATCATTCGATGGATTAACGCATTATCCATGATGTAACCGTGGCAACCAATGAGCCTGATCTTCCATTTCGGAAGTAGCGCCATGTCGTTCCATTTCGTAACCGGTAACCATGGTAACTGATGAACGTGACGTTCCATTTAGAAATGACGGAAGGTAACCATGGCAACTGAAGAGAGTGGCGTTCCATTTTGGAAGGAACGCGATTCAGTTCCATATAAGACGCACAGAAAGTAACCATGGCAACTGATGCATGCGGCGTTCCAATTTGGAAGGAGCGCGATTCAGTTCCATATAAGACGAACAGAAAGTAACCATGGCAACCGATGCATGCGGCGTTCCATTTTGGAAGGAGCGCGATTCAGTTCCATATAAAACGAACAGAAAGTAACCATGGCAACTGATGCATGTGGCGTTCCATTTTTGATGGAGCGCGATGCTGTTCCATTTAAGACGCACAGTAGGTAACCATGGTAACTGATAGATGCGAAAAAGAGACGGTAACCATGGTGACCGATGATTATGATGTTCGAGTTTAGAAGAGAAGGTAACTACGGTGACCAATAAATGCGCAATTTCATGCATGTATGATGTAGAGAGAATGACAGAAGCCACCGCCATTTTGTGCCGTTCCAATTCCCCTGGCTGCCCTTCGGCCACCCCCACCTCCCCCGTGCTCCAGGGCATCGCGCGAAAAAAGGTCGTTTTCGGGCATCCAATAACAAAACTTGATTAAAATTTAAGAGCTCATAAAAGCCGCGGATTTTCACCCTCGTATTTTAAAATCAATTCGTCGTTGAGCCCGGTGAGTTACGGCTTGACCACCGCTGACCCCTTTCATTTGGGCGCCCACCTTGATCCGCCAGGGGGCGCTAAGTGCCGAATTTATGGTGGGGGTGGGCGGAAACGACCTTTTTATGAACTGCCACGTCCACCACACATACACACCCCCCGCCTCATTTTAGAATTGTGTGGTCGAAACCGTGGATTTTTATGAATTTGGGGAAAGTGATGGGGCGGAGCCACGCAAGCCATTGTAATTCAGAAGTTTGTGTTTTTTTTTTCAGATCAGAATTTGATGATATCATGCAGATGGGACTATTACGAATTACGTAGGTAGTTTACGTGACTTCAGCCAAGTCTCTTCCCCATCGAGAAAATTTGTTTTCCAATGGATGTAAATAATTTCACGCACATTTTCAGCCAAAGTAACAACATATGTGTGTAAAGGGGTATTTCATGAATTCGTGTCAAAGTATTCCATGATCACATCAACATCACCCAAATGTGCTTACGCCGAGGCGAGGGTCATTCGTAGATTCGTCATTTAGCTCTAACTTAAAATTATCTGGCACCACGGCGCTCGTTATTCGGGCCTACAAGATGGATGAATAATTTCCAACGTCTTCCTAATGACGAAGGGAATTTCGCAGCATTTTTCATAAACAAAAATGGGAAAAAATTATTATGATAAAACGCAGATTGGAGCAGCAGCTTGCGCGACGATTTCGCAAATGGGCCTTTAAGACCGAAATGAAAATAATTGTCCGCAAACCGACAATTCATCATGTCGAAAGAGGGCGCATTTGTTGCAACTGGTGTCACACGTGTACGGGGAAATTTCCGGTACGATCAAAACGTAAGACTTGTAGGAATAAAGTATAACGAATAACGTAGGACGCTAGCTACAGACGCAATTAGCCTTTATACGCCCCGTAATAAATTAAGGCGAGCTCAAATCTAAATCCTTTCGAGTCGTTAAAGAAAGCGCCGTTGCACCCAACCGCATTTGCATATTAATTAGCTAACCATCTGTTACGTTACTCGGTGCAACGAGCTCATTGGTCCGATTAATCCTCCCCCTAAACTAGCGATAAAGCTGGGCTCATCTGTTGCGAAAGGGGCAATCCATAAAACAATTATTAACATCATCGGTTGAGTAACCATGTAAGGTACGTCGATTGCATGAATGGCAATCCATAAAATCATGACTCATTATAAGATTGCAGAAAGGGTTATCAAGAGCATCAGTCAGGATTATAGTTTAGTTCGTATGGTTAAAACGATAAGGGTACAGTGTACTTAATTTAACTATTACAGCACAAGAATAGTGTGGGAAGGTCAGTCCATGACAATCATGAACGAAGTGACCAAACATTGCTTAGCTATGATCATCGTAATCAGCTTACACAAATGGCAACTCGTAAAAGCCATGAGTTTCACCAATTAATGTGTTCCGAGACTACATTATACGCAGCATCGTAATAAGCTTATGGTTGCACAAAGGGCAATCCATACAGGCCAATCACTGACTTAAGACGTGATCATCTACAAAAATTAGGTCGTATTGCAATACGATTACGAGAAGAAAAATCCATAAAAATCGTAAACACCAATTAAGAAGCAGTCATAATTCTTACAGTAACGAGACTGCACCAAGGGCAATCCATAAATTTTATCCTAAAAAGATGGCAAAAAATGAAAGCATAGTTATTTCATCCCACCTGGTTCGAATAGATAATCCTGATTTAATGGTCAACGAAATTTCCAGACGTGATTCCCAGAGTTAAGTCATGTTTAGACTCACCAACCAGGTGGCGCCTTCTGCAAAAAAGAGAAAATCTTACAAATTGAACAAAATAACAATAAAAAATTTTAAAATAACATTAGAAGAGTCATGTAGGTTGAAAAGCATTACAAATAGTGAATCTAGTGATTGGACCATCCCAAAAAGCACAGAGGGTGCACTGGGCAACTGAAAATTAACCTAAATTCGGGCACGTAATTTATGGTCGGCCCCGCAACCATTAAACCAAATGGTTCGTTTTCCGTTTCATAATTTTGCCATTTTCATCCATCTTTATTTGGCGAATTTCGATGCGAGAGAATGGCTTTCAACTTTAATGGGTTTCGAGCAACGCCATTAGCGTCATGACGAATTTTTATGTATTTTCGTATTTTCTACTCATTTGTTTGCCAATCCTGTTAATGCGATGAAATGTCAAGCCATCACCATTCATTCGATAATTTAATGCCTTTTTCAGATATCATAAAAATTGCCATAAAATGGCGGCACCGAAAACAAGCGTGTAAAAATTGACAGTTGGAAGATAAAAGGTTTTTAAAATATGCTGTTCGATTTGGGAAAACTATATGGCCATTTTAAAAAATTCAATTTTTGGAAGAACAGAAATTTTTCAATCAGATGTATTTTGGATAATTATATTTACAAATTCATAACTACACGATAATTTTCCTTTTGAGAAATCTAGATCTTTAAAAAAATTCAATTTTTAAAGAAAAAATTGTTTTTGAATCGAAATTATGCATTTCAGGATAGTCGAGGTCAGAGGTCACGTCGACGGCCACCATCTTGGATCGATGCTAATGCGCATAAAACTCGTACTGTTTGCCACCTATAATTAATATTCCTCAAAATATTTCTATATCGTTCATTATTACTGTATTTTCCCTGTAATTATATTGGCCACATTTATCACGCATATAGGGCTAGTTCAACACAAACGCATTTTCTATCATAACAATGGGTCTCATTGTTTCTGAGACACGAAACGAATTCACCACGTTTATTGTTAATTTTGGGGATGCCTCTGATAAAACCAATTAATTATTACTGACGTGTGAAATGCGAAATTACAAAATTCCACAGCCTACGCAGGCTTCCCTAGAAATTAAATTTACAACTTCCCTGACACTTCCCTAACTTTTCCCAGTTTAAACAATTTTTCCAGACAATTATGCAAAATGCAGAAATATGCCGATGTACGAAATGCTATATTGTTGCTACACATTAGGTGAACACAAATTTCAATAAGGAACCAGCAATAGAACGCACATTTCAATAAAAAAAACTTTAGATTATTGTTAAAAATAAGCAAATTCACATAACTTCACAGAATTGCTCGCTTCAATTGATAGCACGAGTTCCCTGACTTTTTTTAAATAAAGCAATCTTCCCTGACTTTTTCAAATAAAGCAATCTTCCCTGACTTTTTTAAATAAAGCAATCTTCCCTGACTTTTTAAATAAAGCAATCTTCCCTGACTTTTTTAAATAAAACAATCTTCCATGCCTTTTATAATAAAGCAATCTTCCCTGACTTTTTCAAATATAGCAACTAATCTTCCCTGACTTTTTTAAATAAAGCAATCTTCCCTGACTTTTTTAAATAAAGCAATCTTCCCTGACTTTTTTAAATAAAGCAATCTTCCCTGACTTTTTTAA